>JAENRT010000102.1:0-26219 GCA_032173475.1 Amanita phalloides
GAGATTTACTCGGTCTTATCCATCCACTTTCATATTTCTGTAAGGAAATCTTCTAACACCTTTTGTTCTTCCCTGTTCAATGGGTAAATTTTACAATCTAAGGGATTAGATCCTGGTACTAATTCAATTGCATGATCCCACTTTACTTTATTTTGTGAAGCGATTTCCGTGGCTTTAGATTGGAAAGCTTGTAATTGTAATTCTTCTTGTCCAATGTGAACGGCTAGTAAATGATCTCCTTCCTCCCATTCATTCTGATCTATTTCCTCTTCTGGTTCGTTCACTGTTGAACTTTTCCAGCAAGCTCCTGGACATTGTGAAAAGGTTAATATTTGGTTTTTCCAGTTTATTTCTGGATTATGGTATTTCAACCAATCATGTCCCAGGAACATATCCGTTTTTCCCAGTGCTGACACTCCGAATTCCAATGACTCCCAATGGTCTCCTATTCTCAGCTTTAATTCCACCATTTCTTCTAAATCTCCACCTGCATTTCGTGTTCCATCAGCATTAAAGACTGGGATGGGTTTTGGTAGCTTCCGTGTGTTTATTTTATTTTGCTCAATAAATGCTTTATTCACACATGATGCCGTACATCCCAAATCAACTAATGCTTTGATCTCAAAGTTTTGTAAGGAATCTTTAGTTTGTACTATGACTCCTAAATCCATTTGTCATTGTCCTGTTGTCCTAACAAGGCATGACCTAGACTTCATGTGGTTTAAATACCACAGCGCATCTTTTTCCGACATTTGATTCAGTTCCTGAATCAACGTCTCGTTTACTTCCCCCCCCGGCCCCTTTTTACCCATGTTCTCATATCTTTGATAGCAGTTTCCATTGGTTGGTCCCAAATACGCCTTACCATCCATGGAGCTGACCATGTAGTCAGTTTTTGTTTGGTTGCACTTATTGGTGCGTTTCTCAGACAATGTACAAGTGAACAACATTCATATAAAATCTCAGGTAGTTTTACATGTGAATCCTCATATTTTACAATGTCCATAACTTGTGAATCGAAATGCTCATTCACAAGTTGGTTTGAAAACCCAACTCCTCTGCCACTTCTTTTTTCTCTTCCTCTGTCAGATCTCTGACATATTCCCTTGCCAAGTTCCATTGCTTTTCCACCTGTTTTCCTTTATCCTTCGGTGGTGCCCTGCAATCCCGCTTCATGTGTCCAACCTTCCCGCAGTTGTAACAAGTAATCGACGTGCGTCGATGGTCCACATCCATTGTGTCCGGGTCTTTAGATGTTGACGCCGTCACAGGTGTATTTTGATTTGGAACCAGTTGGTTCTGCTGCCATGGTTTACTCGTGTTTTGTTGCCATGGTTTGTTCTGTCAATTCTGCGTATTCTGCGCAGGTTTGCTACCACTCGTTGTGGTTGTCGCTTTTGGATACAGCTGTTGTGCATCCCTCCAACTCTTCTCAATTGCCAGCGCCCGATCATACCATCATTGTAGATCTCCTGGTTGAGATCTGTCAATACTCCTTGCACCATCCAGCATTCCAATCTCCACCACTCGTCTTCCTAACGCCGGATTAAGACCTTGTCGAAAATGCATAACTAATGCAATTCCGTTGTACCCTGTGAGCATTGTGATGCTCCTGAATTCAATGATATAATCCTCGACTTTTCGAGATCCTTGTTTCAGAGTACTAATTTTACGAGTTGCATTGTCTTGAGTTTCCATTGTCAAGAAGAAATCCTTCATCTTCTGCTTCAAATCCTCCCAATGATCGAATGGTGGTGGGTTGTTAAATGGTTCCACTGCCATTGTTCCGTCTGGTCTTCTGACTCCTGTGCGACATTCCACATATTGTAATGGTCTCCCCATCTTGGCTAACAACGTGATTACATTTGGCATAGCATTTCGTTCTGCTATCTTGGCTTCGAATTCTGCCTGCTCTGTTGTTTTTGCCACTGACCAGTTCCCTGCTCTATTATCCGTCCCCTTCCTTACTCGTTGCAATGTGATCATCATCCTTTGCTTTGGATTTGTCACTCGGACCAATTTGAAGTAGTTTTCCATTGTCTGTAACCATGCTGCAATTTCTTTTGGATCTCCTTCGTACACTTCTGGCATTTCCATTTTCAAAGTGGGTGCGGGATCACGAGGTGGATGTAAAGCATTATTGACCTGATTAATTATGTTGGCCAATTGTGCTCCTTGTTCTGTTCGTTCTGCATCCGTATGAGCATTCCATGCTGTAGCGTTTGCAGCATGTCTGAATATCCCAACTGCCACAGTGATAAGTCCCACCAATGCCTGTATAAGCGTGTCTGTGATGTTGAATCCGACTGAGTAATGTTGTTGGACCGATTTGTCCCCTCCATACTCCTCCAAGATTTCCTTCACACTCCTTCCCCATGCATCTTGTTCAACATGGAATTTCGCCTCCCTCCTGTTGAAGGTTACTTTTACCATTGCGTCTGGATCTCTCATGTCCTTCTCGTACGCCGCTATTTCTCCCCAGGATGGATTAAAGGGCCATGCGAATGCCCGCCAGTATTGTCATTTGAATAAACGAAGGTAACAGAGTCCCAGAGTTTCTGGTCCATACCCGTTGAATCCTCTCGGTGGCAACGCCTTTCTGCTAGCATGTTGCACCTGCTGATTCCATTTCATTATATCAATGTAACTGGGCAGGTGTACCGTTTCCAGCCTCATTCGCATTTCTTCCTTTAATTCTTCATTGAACCAGTCGCCCAATGGTTCTCCAAACCAGTTTGTCATGAACTGACATGTAACTTGTCTGCCAGCTCCCTGGAAGTGGTTGGATTGTACTGCCTGCACATAAGTCCGCCTCAGATATACAACCTCCTCGTCATTCTTGGCTGCGCCAAGAGTGATCTTCTTCCACCAGTAATCTTTCGCAAATTCATCAACATCTGCCCAGGAGTATGTTGATTCTACTCGTACTGCTGTGTTTTCTTCAAGTAGAATTTCGTCACCTGGATAGATATGATAAATGTTGTTTTTGTCTCCATCTCGAAGTGCAAATCTAACACCTTGTTCCTCAAGATATGAGCCCATGATGCTACTTCCACCATTGTGGGATAACTCAGCCATTTGTATTTTGTGTAATACTTTGGCTCAAAAAGATACATATAACAGTATCCTTTTTGCTGCCATGGTTCCACTGCCATTCATTTATAGTGACCAGGCTTGCCAGGTAATTTGGCTTCCACCTTGCCAGCCCACTCTGTGATCCGTTGCATCTGCTCCTCTACCGTCTCTTCCCCCACTGCAGGGAGAAAGTAGTCCAAGCTCAACGTCTTCCGGTTAAGCATTCCCAACCCCTTGTAATTTTTAGGAGTAATGGGTTCTGCTTTGTAAATGGTGTACACCTTCTTTTTCTCATAGGGTGAGTACTGGACTGACTCTGACTTGGTTCATTCCTGACTGGCATACTGCTGCGGCTTCATTATATTTCCATTCAGCGCATGCATTAAGCGATTCCGCTCCTCTGCGGACAAGACCAGTCCCTCATGTTTCAACGTGATGACATTCCATCCACGTGTTAACAATTGAACGTTTGACGGCATGTCGAACAATGCTCTTCGGATTATGGAGTCCACCTCCATGTTATTGAGTAGATCTACCAGTGTTTGGTAGTCTAACACCTCCTTGCATTCTGCCTCCTTGAGCCGCCGTTTACGAAGCAGCTTCTCACGCTTCTCCTGCATAAGCGCCTTCCACGCTTCCTCCTGTTCGTGGATCGACGCCTCCTCAAGTCGTTCTGCCTCCTGCTGAGCCTCTCGCTCCAGTCGTTGTTTCTCTTTGCGTTGTTCTTTTTGCCAACACCTGTATGCCTTAACATGGGCATCATGTTGTCACCTGTCCACCACAGCGGCGACCTTCTTTTGGACTTTCTTAGTTATTGCGCATCCTCATGCCCATTCTGCCTCAAAGGCAACTCCAATCTTGCCCAACGTCATGTTGGCGAAAGGCAATACGTAACGGAAAACTTGATCCATTGTGGTGAGTGGACCAGGTGTGATGATAAGATGGTGATAAGATTGCTGATGTAACAATCTGTGGAATGCCTCGTGTCAAAGGTGTGTATTGTTCTGTAAAGAAAATCTTCAATAGTTTCAGTCTCTCAGCACTACTGACAACTACCTGTTTGTTCGGCTGTACGTGTGACGATCTCAGATGAACGATGTTGTCAAGGGGTCCAATGGTTGACTTGAGAGATGTGGTGCCCGGGGTTTCACTCGGATGTCCTCGTGCTCAGTTCAAATAACTGATATGTGATTGGTATTCCGAGACTGTGCTCCTTGATACACAGCACGTCAAACAAGTTGTCTTCATTGTCGGCCAACAGTAATCAGGCCTGATCTGTACTGGTGCACCTACACCACGTAGAGACAAGGGTCCTCCTGACTAGTTTGTCGTCTAGACCAAGGTCTTTGTTCACCGCACTACTGGTCTCATCGACGCTGCCTCTACAGCCAAGGACATTCTCTGACACAGTAGCCATTTGTTGCCTGTTATGGTGATGATTGCAACATAACTCAGTAGCGGACGTTTCCTAGTTCCTGATAAATAGCGCCAACCTTCTCCGGTGGTCGATGGATAAACTTCTCGTTTGTCTAGATAGTATTTCTGTCTAAAAAGAACAGATCTGTTCGGGGGCCTCTGATTAGAGGTTCGGGTTTCAATGGTGTATTACTTCAATACCTCGCTTGGAGGTTCGTTCGATGTGTGGGTGCTAGTGTAGATACACTGAGTGGGTCCTGAGTTCCAATTTGTGTTAAGATCGATGTCCTCAATGCGATTTGTTCTAAGTCGACAGTGACAAACAGAGTCTCGGTCTGTTCCCAGTCTACTGGACCAAGGTTCCAACGTCTAGTCTGATGACGACGAAGGGCAAAAGAGGATGAGTGCAACGATGAGAAGAGGAGCACTCAAGATCGTTCAGAATGACAAGGGCAAGATTCGATTAAATTGGAACTAAAGAAAGGACAGTACATGAGGGTTTATATACGTTTTTAGAGATCAATAAGACGAAAAAGGAAGAGAAGCTGTAACGACCTGAGAAAGGAAATGTGAAGGTAGTTACAAAAAGAGAGGCTGTCCATGCGCAGTAGATGTGAGTAATGAGTTAAAAATAGGAAACGTCCGCTACTGAGTTACGTTGCAATCATCACCGTAACATTGCCAAAGAATAGAAATATTCGATGTCGCCTAGGACGTAGGTGATGTCGACGAAGGGTGAATGTGTTGTTCGCCTCATGTAACGATGAGCAGAGCGTGCTCCTCGTTATTGAGTCAAACAGTGAGGTAAGAAGCCTTACGATTATGTTAGAATGTCATTCCACACAACCTCAAGGTTTAGAGAAGGTAAGAGAAGAGAGTGATAGTTGGTCTGTGTACAACAGAAACAATCGTAAGGCTAAGGAGCACTACCTACTAACCACTCCTTATATACCTTTGACCTCATGTTCCCCATGAGTCAATCATGTGATCCCTCCCTCCTGACTCTTGATGACTCAACCATCCTATAGTCACTGACATAACCCCCCTGTGGCTATATCCCTTATGTAATCAAGAAAATAAGAAAATAAAGAAATCATAACATGAGTCCACAAGTACAACACTGGGTTTGTCTGAAGCTTAATGTTGATTCTAGTGCTGAAGTCACTTCACCACCAGAGGGTTCGGATTCACTGGCAGAGGCTATGGACATTGTGGCAGATGACTTTCAGAGGTTGCAGGCAATGGCTGATGCTGACCATGAGGTAGGTTGTATTCAGTTCCTATTATCTCTCTGTTCCCAACTCTGATTTTGGGTGATCAGGCCTCAAACATGAAATGTCGAAAAGATCTTACTGCCAATATATGAACAATCTTTGAGCACCAAAAGGAATTTAAAGATCCCAATACAGGAAAGACTCAGGATGGGCATTGGTGCAGAATTTGTCAGTACATCTAAGTACTTGTGATCTCAGGCTGATCACTTTCCCTAATATTGTCATATAATACTGGCAGGGAGGACCCTCACATTGAAAAGAAGGCCTGCTTCTTGACAGGAAGCATGACCTCACTTCACATGCACATAGCTCAGTATGTAATCATCAACAAGTCTACTGTCAACTTCATTGCTGACTCAGGTCCTGTCTTTTTGGATAGTTGTTGAGACCATGTTAAAGTCTATCAGGAGCAGTGCAAAGAGCTGGGGATTCCCATAAATCCTCAAGCTTTATCACAAATGCCAAGTGACTCCAGCAACAACTTACAACAAACAAGTCTAGATGCATCAATTTTGAGGGTGCCCAAGCAACCACCATTCAGCACTGTGGGCCTCCTTGATTATATTGTTGAGTTCATTGTACATGAAGATGGAGTGAGTACCACAGTACCATCATGATTCAGATGTGATTGATCATTGTATTTTGGCAGGCATTCCAATTAGTCGAACATGACAGCTTTAGGCAACTCCTGCACTTCTGCTGTCTGACTCTAACTGATAAGGACATCCCAAACCGCAAGTGTCTGCATGATGAAGTCATTCAACATGCCAGCCACACAAAAGCATTGCTACAAGAGAAGTTGAAAGTGAGTCTTCTATTTCGTCATGTTGTTGCATTGAAATTGATTGTATATAGACACATCCAAGCAAGATTTCCTTCACTTTTGACCTCTGGACATCAGATTCCAGTGATCCATATATTTCAATTACTGGACACTACATCAACACCCCAACTGATAGGCTGCATGATTGGGAGCTCAGGACAGAGCAACTGGCATTCAAGCATGTCTGAGGTCAGCACACAGGTAAGAATATCGCTGATTTATTAGTTGAAATGGTTGATCAGTACAGTATACATGGGAAGGTAAGGTTTGCATTTCAATCTAATTTGATGTAGCAGTGACAGGTATTCTTATAGGTTGGCTGGTTTACATCTGATGGTGCTTCTGTAAACTGAACAACTGTTAATGAATTACAAAAGGCATTTGAAGATTCAGAAAACCTGTGGCAGGCAAAACAGTGAGACATCCTGCATGTATTTGTTTCCACTCATGCTATGCATCAAAACTGATTGTATGAAACCAGATGCATGGAACACACACTTCATGTCGCCTGCAAGCACTTTGTGAAGACCATTGCACCAGCTTCTCCCCATGCAATTTGCAAGAAAGTTAAGGATGCACTGAAATGTGCAGGTTTGGATGGAGAGCTTGACATAGATCAGTTTGATGATGAATTGGTGGGCCTCAGACTTGATGGTAGTGATAATGGTGACAATGGTGATAACCATGATCATGATGATATTGAATTTCCACCTGGAGAAGCTCTCGGGAAAGCATTAGTGCTTGTGAAACAGGTATGTGATAAATATTGACCTGGAATTCAACTTTGCTAAGTGATAACATTAGATATGGACATCAGCCCAGGCAAGAGCATTCTTCCAATCCTCATGCATTCAAGTTGGGCTCCCGCCACTTGAATTGCTCCTGTGGGTTCATACACGATGGGGATCACTATATACTTTTCTTGATAGGATCTTGGGTTTGTGCACAGTGTGTTATCAATTCATGTAAAAGTTTGGTGTCATATCTTAGACAACTTCATGAAGGCAGTTGATCAGTTTGTTCTCCTTGCTGATGCAAGTGACAAAGTGCCTGATCTACCAAGAGATCGTCTCTATGCTGACTTCCAGCTTAGCAAGAAAGACTGGGACAGACTGGAAGTTATACAGGATGTCCTTCGGGTGTGTTCTCACTTTTCCTAGAGTATATTTTGATGTCCAATTACTATATACACAGGAGCCATCTGATGTCCAACAGACATTCTCAAAGGAGTGTGATCCAACAGTGTGGCACATAATTCCTTCACTTGAATTCCTTATAAAGTGTTGGCAGACCATGGCAGATCATCCATGATATCGAACCATCCATGATGCAATTACTGCTGGAGTGGAAAATTTTGAGAAGTGGTATTGATGAGTGGATAGGACATCAGATGCATACTTCATCTGTCTTGGTATGTGTATTTACTTGCTCCATGATGTACTGCCTGATAACAACTCACAGTCCTGGATCCTAACGTGAAAGACTTGTATTTCTGCAGCTGTTGGTCAGATGACCAATATGCTGCAGGTATGAAACAGCTCAAAGAAGTGGTATGTCCATCACCACTCCATTTGAGCCCCCACTCCTACTAATTTAATAACATCAAGTTCAATCAATACTACATTTGACCAGCTTCAAGTTCCCTGCCAATGTCATCCTCCATCCTCACCAGTCCTGCCAGTCCATCATTGGAAGTAAATACTGCCAAGGCCCCTGCCAGGATGCTGCCAATGTGCTATGGCAGTTACTACCTTCTTGAAGCTGTACAGTCTTTCTGTCAATGGGAAAGTGCTGTGGGCAATCCTCAGGACGAGTTGAAACTCTATCTTGAATCTGGTCAAGAGCTGACAGATGATGTGATTGGATGGTGGGGCCATCAAATGGACTTGAGATTCCCAACAATGCGTCAGATTGCTCATGACTACCTGGCTATCCAAGGATCTGCCACCCCTTCGGAATGAGCCTTCAGTAGTGGTGGAATCACAGATACTGCCCACCAAAATAGACTGTCCACCAACATCTTTGAAGCAATCCAAATCTTGAAAGTGCATATTGCAATCAGCATGTGGCAGCAAGTTGTCAAGCAGTGAAACATGTTGATGCTTTTCTTGCAGCATTTGGTGATGATGAGGATCATTAGGAACACATACTAGTATATTCTCACACCATTGCTACTAGTAGTTTATCCTTCACTTTCTGGCTCCCTGTAGATTTTTGCCATACCCTTAGTAGTTTTTTGGCTGAAAAAAAGTTCGGTTCTATGTTCAGATACCTGTGAACCTGAACCAGACCTGCTTGAACCCGAACCTGTAGGTCATGTTCAAGTTTGATGATATACCTCTCTTGAACTTGAAGTTTGGGTTCGAGTTCTCCCAAATACATGGGAGAACTGAACTGAACCGAACTTTGCCATCACTAGTAGCAATCCCAGTTTTTTATGGGAGTGCACCACATTTTCATGAGTTGATTGGAGTGCTCCAGAGGACCAACTGATTCTCCACAGAGTTCCCAAGTGTTGTGGAACCAGGGTCCTGCTGTTACAATTTTTGTATTTGTTAGGAGCTATGCTCAAACACACAGCACTCAAGCTTGCTACAAGTGAGTGAAGAGAATGAGAATGAATGAATGAGATTGAAGTCTACAGTAGTTGTTAGAAGGTCATTCCAACAAAACCTCAAGGTTTGAGAAGAAGAGAAAGGAGAGTGATAGTTGAACTGTGTATGACAGAAACAATCATAAGGCTAAGGAACACTACCTACTAATCCCTCCTTATATACCTTTGACCTCATGTTCCCCATGAGTCAATCATGTGACCTTTCCCTTGAACTCCTGATGACTCAGATACTATGGTCACTGACCTAACCCTCCAGTGGCTTTATGTAATCAAAGAAATAAAGAAATAAAGAAATCATAACAGTAGTTGTCTGAGCAAGACAAACTATCTCAAGTCTTAGAGTAGCTACTAACTACTAGACCTCCTTATATACCCCCAACCCTAACCTCAACTACTGCCTGCTGTCTCCCTCATTCCCTACTGTGCACTGCTCTGCTTCTGCCTCTCTGCATCCTCACACTCATCCTCATGTCCAACTCATGGTCCACTTACAGTGACCTGCAAAACTGTTGCAATGTTTGGCAATCTTGGAAGGATTGGTAAATATAAGAACAAATAAAATAGGTTAAATTAATAGAAATTTGTAAGTGGTAGAGTAGCATCTGAGCTTGAAATTGAGCTCTTATTGATGTCATTCAGTTAAGTGGTTCATGAGATATATAATGTTTTCTAAGCCAATGCCATTGCAACAGTTTTGCAGGTGCCATGATGCAGTTCCAAAACCAGTGTCTAGGAGTCATGTGACTTGGTTGCATGTCACGTGACTATGTTGAACATGTTGAACATATGCCAAATATGCCACAACAACACTTGCAACCCACCATGCACCCCATCTCTGCTGCTCAAAAGGCTGATATCATCTCTCTCCTCACTGCTGGCCACTCTGCACATGAAGTGTCTTCTATCATGGGAGTACACACCAGCACTATATCCAGGCTTCAAAGGAGGCAATGTCCCTACCTCCCCATGTCAGCTGGAGGCCACCCAACCAAGCTTTCTGGCAGAAATGTCCAGCACTTTACACTCCCCCACATGTCCTTGTGGAGTCCAGGTAAAGTCCCTGCACTCCAGGGACTGTCCAGGTTCAGTCCAGGCACAAGCAAGGTCATTGTAGGGAATCCAGTTGGCAAAGAATAGAAATATTCGATGTCGCTAGGACGTAGGTGATGTCGACGAGGGTGAATGTGTTGTTCGCCTCATGTAACGATGAGCAGAGCGTGCTCCTCGTTATTGAGTCAAACAGTGGAGGTAAGAAGCCTTACGATTATGTTAGATGTCATTCCACACAACTCAAGGTTAGAGAAGGTAAGAGAAGAGAAGTGATAGTTGGTCTGTGTACAACAGAAACAATCGTAAGGCTAAGGACGCACTCCACTAACTAACCACTCCTTATATACCTTTGACCTCCTGTTCCCCATGAAGTCAATCATGTGATCCTCCCTCCTGACTCTTGATGACTCCAACCATCCTATAGTCACTGACATAACCCCCCTGTGGCTATATCCCTTATGTAAATCAAAGAAAATAAGAAATAAAGAATCATAACATGAGTCCACAAGTACAACACTGGGTTTGTCTGAAGCTTAATGTGGATTCTAGTGCTGGAAGTCACTTCACCCACCAGAGGGTTCGGATCACTGGCAGAGGCTATGGACATTGTGGCAGATGACTTTCAGAGGTTGCAGGCATGGCTTGATGCTGACCATGAGGTAGGTTTGTATTCAGTTCCTATTATCTCTCTGTTCAACTCTGATTTTGGGTGATCAGGCCTCAAACATGAATGTCGAAAAGATCTTACTGGCAATATATGAACAATCTTTGAGCACAAAGGATTTAAAGATCCCAATACAGGAAAGACTCAGGATGGGCATTGGTGCAGAATTTGTCAGTCATCTAAGTAACTTGTGATCTCAGGCTGATCACTTTCCTAATATTGTCATATAATACTGGCAGGGAGGACCCTCACATTGAAAAGAAGGCTGCTTCTTGACAGGAAGCATGACTCACTTCACATGCACATAGCTCAAGTATGTAATCATCAACAGTCTACTGTCAACTTCATTGCTGACTCAGGTCTGTCTTTTTGGATAGTTGTTGAGACCATGTTAAAGTCTATTCAGGAGCAGTGCAAAGAGCTGGGGATTCCATAAAATCCTCAAGCTTTATCACAAATGCCAAGTGACTCCAGCAACAACTTTACAACCAAGTCTAGATGCAATCAATTTTGAGGGTGCCCAAGCAACCACCATTCAGCACTGTGGGCCTCCTTGATTATATTGTTTGAGTTCATTGTACATGAAGATGGAGTGAGTACCACAGTACATCATGATTCAGATGTGATTTGCATTTGTATTTTGGCAGGCATTCCAATTAGTCGAACATGACAGCTTTAGGCAACTCCTGCACTTCTGCTGTCTGACTCTAACTGATAAGGACATCCCAAACCGGCAAGTTGTCTGCATGATGAAGTCATTCAACATGCCAGCCAACAAAAGCATTGCTACAAGAGAAGTTGAAAGTGAGTCTTCTATTTCTCATGTTGTTGCATTGAAATTGATTGTATATAGACACAATCCAAGCAAGATTTCCTCACTTTTGATCTGGACATCAGATTCCAGTGATCCATATATTTCAATTACTGACACTACATCAACACCCCACAACTGATAGGCTGCATGATTGGAGCTCAGGACAGAGCAACTGGCATTCAAGCATGTCTGAGGTCAGCACACAGGTAAGAATATCGTGATTTTTAGTTGAAAATGGTTGATCAGTACAGTATACATGGGAAGGTAAGGTTTGCATTTCAATCTAATTTTGATGTAAGCAGTGACAGGTATTCTTATAGGTTGGCTGGTTTACATCTGATGGTGCCTTCTGTAAACTGACCAACTGTTAATGAATTCAAAGGCATTTGAAGATTCAGAAAACCTGTGGCAGGCAAAACAGTGAGACATCCTGCATGTATTTTGTTTCCACTCATGCTATGCATCAAAACTGTTGTATGAAACCAGATGCATGGAACACAACACTTCATGTCGCCTGCAAGCACTTTGTGAAGACCATTGCACCAGCTCTCCCCATGCAATTTGCAAGAAAGTTAAGGATGCACTGAATGTGCAGGTTTGGATGGAGAGCTTGACATAGATCAGTTTGATGATGAATTGGTGGGCCTCAGACTTGATGGTAGTGATAATGGTGACATGGTGATAACCATGATCATGATGATATTGAATTTCCACTGGAGAAGCTCTCGGGAAAGCATTAGTGCTGTGAAACAGGTATGTGATAAATATTGACCTGGAATTCACTTTGCTAAGTGATAACATTAGATATGGACATCAGCCAGCAAGAGCATTCTTCCAATCCTCATGCATTCAAGTTGGGCTCCGCACTTGAATTGCTCCTGTGGGTTCATACACGATGGGGATCACTAATATACTTTTCTTGATAGGATCTTGGGTTTGTGCACAGTGTGTTATCAATTCATGTAAAAGTTTGGTGTCATATCTTAGACAACTTCATGAAGGCAGTTGATCAGTTTGTTCTCCTTGCTGATGCAAGTGACAAAGTGCCTGATCTACCAAGAGATCGTCTCTATGCTGACTTCCAGCTTAGCAAGAAAGACTGGGACAGACTGGAAGTTATACAGGATGTCCTTCGGGTGTGTTCTCACTTTTCCTAGAGTATATTTTGATGTCCAATTACTATATACACAGGAGCCATCTGATGTCCAACAGACATTCTCAAGGAGTGTGACGCCCAACAAAGAGGAGCACTCAAGGCTGTTCAGAAATGACAAGGGCAAGATTTGATTAAATTGGAACTAAAGAAAAGGATGATACATGAGGGTTTATATACTTTAGAGAACAATAAAGACGAAAAAGGAAGAGAAGCTGTAACGACCTGAGAAAGGAAATGCGAAGGTAATTACAAAAAGAGAGGCTGGCTGTCCATGTGCAGTAGATATGAGTAATGAGATAAAAATAAGAGACATCCACTACAAGAGATTATGTTGCAATCGTAACAGATACTGCTGGTGACATTGTTATGAGGGGTTTAGGAGGGTGAGGATTGGATTTTGGTGATGGTTCCAGGAACTGGCAACATGAAAAGTTGATGCATTGGTGGTCAACATTGGCATATCCACCAATGTGAAGCAGAGTTTGGCATGGGTTTTTATGGTTATGTTTGTTTTTTTTCCCATTGCTGGGAGGTCGAGTATGACCTTTGTAACTGTAAAGAAGCAGTTTAAGGTCCTACTCCAGGACCCAACTCTTTTTTTAAATTTTTTATACATCCATTGCAATCACAGGGACCATCTTGATCTGATGGTTCATTTAACTGTGTAAGCAGTTGCTTTCCCTTCCATTTTTCCCAGTTTTCCTCCCATTTAGCAGTTTTGGTTACTGCATTGATGTCAATCCTTGATATGATTGGGCCATCATATTCTGTGAAGTTATAATATTTTTTAAAGGGTAATTTGTCAAAATTTTCCTCATCTATGACTCTAATTGCTCCTGGGTGTTTATTATAGAAGTTTTTTATTTTTATTTTTGCGTTTCCTAGATTTTCCACAGGTTCCCATGAATTATGTTCCTGTGTGTATCCTTTCCATTTGACAAGATATTGCATCTTATTTCTTCTTAATCAAACATTGATGATATCTTCTACTTCAAATTCCTTTTCACCATCTATTTCCACTGGTGGCAGTGGTGCTATTTTCTGTCCTTTCATTGGTTTTTTGTAAGGACGTACTCTTGAAACATTGACAACAGGATGAATTTGTTGTGAAAAAGGTAAATCTAATTCCACCACATTTGATGAAATTATTTTTTTTTATAGGGTAAGGTCCTATCCATCGTTCTGCCAACTTTCGTGTAGGTCTTCCTGAAAGTTGCAAGTCTTTGGTGGATAACCAGACTCTATCTCCTATTTTGTACTGTGGCGGTTCTGATTGTCGCCTATCTGTGTACATTTTCATGTCATCTTGCAATTTTCACAAGGCAGCCTGAGTTTCTTCATGAATTTCCTTCATTTTTTGAGCAAACTCTGTAGCTGCTGGATGACTCCCTTCTCTTCTGGGTTCAATACCCATCCTTGGATGTTTTCCATAATTTACGAAAAATGGTGTTTCTTTAGTTGATGCCTGAATTTTACTATTGTAGCTAAATTCGGCAATAGCCAACCATTCTGACCAATTTTCTTGTCAGTGATCTACAAAAATCCTGATTCATTTGTTCAGTTTGTCCATCCATTTGTGGGTGGAAAGCTGTAGACAAATCTGTGGAAATGCCTAACATTTGATTCAATTCTTTCATCATTTGAGTGGTGAATTGAGGGCCTCTGTCCGAAATAATTGATTCTGGAAGTCCATGTAACTTCCAAATGTTGTCTCAGAACAACACTGCCAACCCTTGAGCTGACATTTCTTCAGATGTGGGAATAAAATGTGCCATTTTGGACATTCTATCACAAACTACTAAAATCACGTTGTATCCTAATGATTCAGGTAATTTGGTGATAAAATCTGCAGATATATGCATCCATGGATGTTTTGGTGCAGAATTTGGCATTAACTTCCCTGCTGGTGGTTCTGGGAAATTTTTACCTCTTTGGCATTTGTCACATCCTGCCACATAGTTTTTTATGAATTTAGTGACTCCTGGCCACCAATAATTTCTTGTGACAAGTTCAACCATCTTCCCATTGTCCTCCATGTCCTGCAATAGGTATATCATGATGGAGTCAAACAATCTCCATTTGTAACTTGTTGTCTTTTGGAACATATACTTTTCCTCTCCAGAGGGTCAATTCTTGTTCCATCTGCCATTCTCCTGCATTTAATTTTTTAACTCCTGCTTTTTTCATGCTTCCACAGCCTTTACCACTTCTTTGTCCTTTGCTTCCAATTTTCGGATTTTGCCAAGGATTTCTTTTTCTGATGAATTAATCAATAAATGCCCTTGTTGTATGTAGAGCAGCAATTTTGAAAAATTCTGGTTTAAGGAGTGTGATGTCTTTGTTATCATCAATTACCCCCTCTTTATGGTCTGGCCTCCTGGACAGAGAATCGGCCTTTCCCATGGTTAATCCTGCTTTATGAAGAATTTTGAACTTGAATCTACTAAGATATAGAGCCCATCTCACTTGTCTTTGATTCAATTTCTTTGCATTCATAAAGTATTCAAGATTTTTATGATCTGTCCATATCTCAAATTCCTCCCTTGCTCCTTCTAGATAATGTCTCCAGGTTTTGAGACATCTCATAATGCCCAGCATCTCTTTATCATGGACATCATAGTTCCTTTCTGTTTCATTTAAGGATTTTGATGAAAAGGTGGCTGGACACCATTTTCCATCATCACAGAGTACTGATAATACTCCTCCTGTCACAAAATCAGAAGCATCAGATTCTATCCTGAGTTTCTTGTCAGAATCTGGAACAACAAGTAATGGACTTTCCATACAGGTTTTTTTTAGTATTTCTAGAGCCTGTTGCTCTTTTTCTGTCCATTCCCATTTTTTATCTTTTTTTACCAGATTGTGCAATGGTTGTGCAATTTTGGCAAAGTCTTTGACAAATCTTCTATAATAATTTGCCAATCCTAGAAAGCATTGCACATCTTTAACACATGCCAGAACTGGCCAGTTTAAGATTGCATCTACTTTTTTTGGATCCATTTGAATTCCATTAGGTCCTATAATTATGCCTAGGAATTCAACTTCTTCCACACTAAATTGACATTTTTCTGGTTTGACAAATAAGTCATTTTCTTCCAAACGCTGGAGAACTTCGAGGACTATAGCTTCATGTTGCTCATGGGTTTTTGTAAAGATGAGAATATCATCTATGTATGCTATTACTTTTCCAGTGTTGATCATATCTCTAAAGATATCATTCATCATTGCTTGAAAAGTAGCAGGTGAGTTTGTTAACCCAAAGTACATGACCACTGGTTCAAAAGAACCTTCTGGTGTGGTGAAGGCGGCTTTCCATTCATCACCTTCCTTGATTCGCACATTGTTGTATCCCCAATGTAAGTCCATTTTGGTAAAGACCTTGGCTTTACCTGCTTGATCTACAAGCTCTGATATTAACAGTAATGGATAGTTATTTTTAACTGTCCACTTGTTTAGGTATTGGTAATCCTGTACCATTCTCTTTTTTCCATCTTTTTTGCTAACAAAGAATACTGGTGATGTTTGTGGTGACTTGGAAGGTTTAATGTATCCTTTTTTGAGTTGATCATCTAAGAAGTCCTGTACTTCTTTTAACTCGTCTGGTGACAAAGGATAGACCTTTCCTTTCCTGGGTTCATAACCTTGTTTGAGATCAATAGCATGATCCCATGGTTTTCAAACTGGCATTCTTTCAGAAGCATGTTTTTCAAATGTTTTAAGATATTGGTGATATTGTTTAGGCACCAGTTCTTCTGCTGATTGTTTTTTTATTTTGTTTATTTGTTTTGTAAACAAACCAGCTTTAGGCAATCAAGGCAGATATAGAGGTAGGAATGATATTTATTCCCATACTGGTATTGTTTGGGATGTTTAGATTCTTCCATGTACAAATTGTTTTCATTTTGTTTTTCTTCTAACCAATATGCGAAATCAAGTTTGTGCTCTTGTTCCCATGTATACTGAAGAGCTTCCCAGTGCTCAGCAGTTTGTGTTTTCTTTTCCCGCTCTGTGGTCCACTCTTTTTGCTTATGTCCACATGATTGAGGACATCAAATTAATTTGATTTCTCCAGTTTCCCAATTAATATCCGGATTATGTTTTCATAACCATGTTGAACTGATGATTACGTGGGTTTTTCCTAGTTCACATATTTCAAATATGGCATGTTCTTTGTGTCCCTGATAGTGCATGATTAGATCAACTTCATGTGTAATCATACCTCCTTCATTGGGTGATCCATCAATGTTCCGAACTGGGATAGGTTGTTTTAAAGCAATTAATTTAAATCCCTGTTGTTTGGCATAGTTAGCATTCATAAACAAACCAGTCACACCTGAATCAAGCAATGCAGTTTGTTCTGTTTTGACATGTGTGTCTAAAGTTTCTAGACCAATTGTCATAAGTATTTCATCTTTCATGCCTATGTTTCGCATGAAATACTCTTTTTGGTTTTTTGTCCCTGTATTAGATTTTTTAGTGGTAAAAAAGGAATTAAGCACAGGTTTATCCACCCTGCTGTGCTCTTGTGATTTTTTCACTGGAGGTCGCCTTTTGCAGGGTCATATCAGAGTCCCATAAGGACCCCTCAACTTCCTTTTCTACTACTACATTTGTATCTAATACATTGTACTTATTTTGAGAACTCAATGTGGGACTCACTGGTTCTCATCTTCTTTTAAATCTTCGCCTTTTGCAAAGTATTCTTTCATTTGATCCCAAGTCATGGACTGTACATCAAGACCGGACCTGCATTCTCTTTGCATATGGCCAAGTCTTCCACACTTGAAGCAGTGAATTGGGGGTTGCTGAGCCCTGTCAATGTCCATGGCATTGGGGTCCCTTCATGTATTACTTGGTCCTGCTTGGGCATTTCCTGAGGTATTATTTGTTGTGGAGGCTCCAGCTCCCAATCAGTTTGACTTGCTGATCTGGATGACCTGTTCAGCCATCTGGGTTTGGGCTGGCCAGTTGTCAAGGTCCAGTCTCTACCTAGATTCCGGACAAACGGAAGTCCGGTACATGGAAGTCCGGAGTGAGGGCGAATGGGGAAAGTATGGAGATGAAGTCTGGAGGGGAAACTTAACTGGACTCAGCTTCAGCGTTCTTGGGCTGCGCCCGCCGCGTGTATCTTGTCCAACTTCGGAGTTCCGGAAACGGCGTTGGGCCGAGGTCGTGGTCATCGAGTAGGATGTCGTGGACGACGTTGAGGACGAGGGACACGAGTGGAGTGGACGAGGAGTTAGGAGAGAGAGGAGCCAAGTCAAGAGGGGGGCACAATCTATGATATTTGAACTAAGGTCTATGGTACAGGGATGTTGCTTTAAGTACCTACTCAGCATCGGAGTTCCGGAAGTGAGTGGAGGTCTCAGTAGCTTATTGATATGAGTTGAGTTGAGATAGCCACCGGACTATCTCAACATGTGTCCATAGAATCATGTACATATGGTAACGAAAGATTTCGGTGCCACGGAGATGGATAAGAAAATGAAACGTAGCAACGAACGTGAAGCCCATGTTGAAACATGGCAATGACAGAAAAGGAAAGTAGAAGGAAATGGACTTAGCAAAATATGAGTGTCCTAATGGAGTCCGCGTATGTCCGTGATTGGAAGTCCAGGGTTGTCTGTCGTCCAACGGGAGTGTTTGCCAGGTACGGAGTTCGGAAGTCCGTGTCGTAAGGTCCGTGTCGTGACCGGGATGTGACAGTATTTCCCCCTCAGGGCCGAGCCCTCGAGGCCAAGTGAGAAGGAATTACGCCGTGGGAACGCGCGCCAAGGATCAACATGAAAATTTTCCAAACCTTCTTTCTCCATACCCCAACATGTCAAGCACTCAAGACAAGTTAAAGGTGCTTCAAGCCCGGCGTCAGGCCCGTGAGGAGCAGGACCGGCAAGACGCGGAAGCAATAGCGGCTGTCGAGCACGAGATCGAGGAGGAGCGGAAGTGAGAAGAGGAACAGAAGAAGGCGGAAGAGGAGGCAAGGTGATGTGCTGCAGAGGCGGCCAAGCGCACAGAGGAGAAGAAATGGATTGCTGCGGAGGCGAAGGCAAAAGCTGAGGTGGAGGCCAAGGCGAAGGCAGAGGCAGCCAAACGGGCTGAGGTCAGAGCTGGGAAGAGGAAGGTCACCGCGATACAGGAGAGGTTGATGACGGAAATGGCGGATTTGCTGGTGAGAGACGGGGAGGACGCAGAACGGGAGGAGGAGGAGTTCCAGGAGGGACTGAAAAAAGCCATGGAGGTGAACCGGGCGGAGGCGGAAAGAGCACGAGTGCAGAAAGAGGGGAAATGGAAGAGAGTGGCGATGGAGGAGGCTGGGCCATCGAAGGTGCCCAAAACTGGTGACGAGAGGTGCGACAGGTAAGTGGCACACACAGAAATCCGTCGGGAGTGCTAACTTGCGCATAGGTGCATTGATTGCGGAACGGAAGAGTGTGTACCCGGAACCAGGAAGGCATTCTCCTGCGTGGTCTGTCAAGTAGCGAAGGCGCCGTGCCGGTTTGGAGGGGAGAAGGATGCGTGGCCAAAGAAAAGGGCGAAGTCCACGAGGACGATCAGCTCAGACTCAGAGGCTGGATATGGCATGGGGACGGAGGAGATGATAAAAATTTTGAAGAAGATGGTGACGCAGGGAGAACAAATGCTCGCGCGCCTGGGGCGGATCGAGCAATGGCTGGAGGAGATGCACGGCGATCCGCCATGGACAGAGACTCTACAGGAAAAGGAGTGGGCAGAGAAGAAAGAAGCGGATGCTAGGCTGGAGTTGGTGGGAGAAGCCACGGAGTTGGAGGCGGGGGAGTTGGCGGGGCTGGCGACAGATCCGCCGGCGCCTTTCGAGTACTGTGACAGGTGGTTGACAGGGGAGGAAACGCAGGCCGTGTGGTTGGATATCTGGGACTGCGAGACAGAGGACAGCGAAGCTGAGGAGTGGAGACTGGCAACCGTGCCGGAGAGTGAAGTGGAGGAAAGTGAGGAGGACAAAGAGAGTGACGAGGAAGAGAGTAGCGGAGATGAAGAAGAAGACGGGGATGAGGAGGAAGATGGGGATGAGGCGGAAGTCCTCGAGTCCGCGCCTGCCATCACTCCTTAATATATATATATTTTTTTATCATAGTTTGTCGTAATGCAAGGGTTTCGTGGTGTTTCAACGTGTGAGTTAAAGACAGGAAAGTGGACCGGGCTTGGTGGGATAGCATGCATGGAAGTCTGTGACAGCTTCTTGAGCATTTTCCAGTTCCGTTGCTAGCATCCAAGTGTTCTCCTCATTGGTACCCTCGTAACCAGTCCAACGGACCCAATACAGGAGTTTGCAAGCTCTCCATTGGTTGTCGATTTTGGAGTCCAGGATTTCGGAGATCTCGTACTCCAGTTCCCCATCAACTTCAATAGGAGGCGGTGGTGGTTGGATACGGTTAGGAATGGAGTTAGGGGTGTGAGGTTCCAGTTGAGAGACATGGAAGACCGGGTGAATGCTACGGAGATGATCTGGTAGGTTCAAGGTGTAAGACTGTTGTCTGGGTTTGGCTATGATGTCGAATGGACCAAGATATTTCTCTGCAAGCTTCTTGGAAGGACAGGTGGTGCGGATATGATCAGCCTTGACGAAGACTTGATCTCCAACCTTGAGAGGTGGTGGTGGAGTCTGTCATTTGTCCNCCACGGAGATGGATAAGAAAATGAAACGTAGCAACAAACATGAAGCCCATGTTGAAACATGGCAATGACAGAAAAGGAAAGTAGAAGGAAATGGACTTAGCAAAATATGAGTGTCCTAATGGAGTCCGTGTATGTCCATGATTGGAAGTCCGGGGTTGTCTGTCATCCAACGGGAGTGTTTGCCAGGTACGGAGTTCGGAAGTCCGTGTCGTAAGGTCCGTGTCGTGACCGGGATGTGACAGTATTTCCCCCTCAGGGCCGAGCCCTCGAGGCCAAGTGAGAAGGAATTACGCCGTGGGAACGCGCGCCAAGGATCAACATGAAAATTTTCCAAACCTTCTTTCTCCATACCCCAACATGTCAAGCGCTCAAGACAAGTTAAAGGTGCTTCAAGCCCGGCGTCAGGCCCGCGAGGAGCAGGACTGGCGAGACACGGAAGCAATAGTGGCTGTCGAGCGCGAGATCGAGGAGGAGCGGAAGCGAGAAGAGGAACAGAAGAAGGCGGAAGAGGAGGTGAGGCGACGTGCTGCAGAGGCAGCCAAGCGCACGGAGGAGAAGAAACGGATTGCCGCGGAGGCCAAGGCGAAGGCGGAGGCAGCCAAACGGGCTGAGGTCAGAGCCGGGAAGAGGAAGGTCACCGCGATACAGGAGAGGTCGACAACGGAAGTGGCGGATTTGCTGGCGAGAGACGGGGAGGATGCAGAATGGGAGGAGGAGGAGTTCCAGGAGGGACTGAAAAAAGCCATGGAGGCGAACCGGGCGGAGGCGGAAAGAGCGCGAGTGCAGAAAGAGGGGAAACAGAAGAGAGCAGCGACGGAGGAGGCTGGGCCATCAAAGGTGCCCAAAACCGGTGACGAGAGGTGCAACAGGTAAGTGGCACACACGGAAATCTGTCGGGAGTGCTAACTTGCGCATAGGTGCATTGATCACGGAACGGAAGAGTGTGTACCCAGAACCGGGAAGGCATTCTCCTGCATGGTCTGTCAAGTAGCGAAGGCACCATGCCGGTTTGGAGGGGAGAAGGATGCGTGGCCAAAGAAGAGGGCGAAGTCCGCGAGGACGATCGGCTCAGACTCAGAGGCTGGATATGGCGCGGGGACGGAGGAGATGATAAAAATTTTGAAGAAGATGGTGACGCAGGGAGAACAAATGCTCGCGCACCTGGGGCGGATTGAGCAATGGCTGGAGGAGATGCACAGCGATCCGCCATGGACAGAGACTCTACAGGAAAAGGAGTGGGCGGAGAAGAAAGAAGCAGATGCTAGGCTGGAGTTGGTGGGAGAAGCCACGGAGTTGGAGGTGGGGGAGTTGGCGGGGCTGGCGACAGATCCGCCAGCGCCTTTCGAGTACCATGACAGGCGGTTGATGGGGAAGGAAACGCAGGCCGTGTGGAACCACTACTGCGCCAAGAGCGCGGTGTGGTTGGATATCCGTGACTGCGAGACAGAGGACAGCGAAGCTGAGGAGTGGAGACTGGCAACCGCGCCGGAGAGTGAAGTGGAGGAAAGCAAGGAGGACAAAGAGAGTGACGAGGAAGAGAGTAGCAGAGATGAAGAAGAAGATGGGGATGAGGAGGAAGACGGGGATGAGGCAGAAGTCCTTGAGTCCATGCCTGCCGTCGCTCCTTAATATATATATATATTTTTTATCGTAGTTTGTCATAATGCAAGGGTTTCGTGGTGTTTCAATGTGTGAGTTAAAGACGGGAAAGTGGACCAGGCTTGGCGGGATAGCGTGCATGGAAGTCTGTGACAGCTTCTTGAGCATTTTCCAGTTCCGTTGCTAGCATCCAAGTGTTCTCCTCATTGGTACCCTCGTAACCGGTCCAACAGACCCAATACAGGAGTTTGCAAGCTCTCCGTCAGTTGTCAATTTTGGAGTCCAGGATTTCGGAGATCTCGTACTCCAGTTCCCCATCGACTTCAATAGGAGGCGGTGGTGGTTGGATATGGTTAGGAATGGAGTTAGGGGTGTGAGGTTCCAGTTGAGAGACATGGAAGACCGGGTGAATGCTACGGAGATGATCTGGTAGGTTCAGCCTTGACGAAGACTTGATCTCCAACCTTGAGAGGTGGTGGCGGAGTCCGTCGTTTGTCCACAGGTCCTTGATAGCACTGTTGAGAGGCGGCTATGTGCTCACGGAGGTTGTTGTGGAGTTCGTCCAAATCCGTTACAAAGTCCTTTGTGCGTTGGGAGGCCAAGTCGCGTTCTGGATAGACAGTGATGTTGGGATGGTAGCCCTTGTTGGCAAAGAATGGGGAAACTCCAGTAGTCGCGTTGGGAGCATTGTTGTAAGCAAACTCCGCGAGTGGGAGGAGTTCTGACCAATTGTCCTGCTGATAGTTGCTGAACATCCAGAGGTATTGCTCGAGAGTCTGGTTGACGCACTCAGTCTGTCCATTGCCTTCCGGATGATAACCGGAGGTGAAGTGAAGTCGCATGTTAAGTGCAGTACCCAAGGAACAGAAGAATCGAGAAATGAATTCCGAGCCTCTGTCAGAGGTGACATGCTCCGGAACTCCATGTTTGGAAAAGACATGGATAATGAACAGATGGGCTAGCTCCGGAGAGTTGATTGTGTCCATGGTAGGGATGAAGATGCCATGCTTTGATAGACGATCAATGACAACTAGTATGGAAGTGAAGCTGGAGGAAGTGGGGAGTTGTTCGATGAAGTCCATGGAGATGGAGTTCCAAGGTTTCTCGGGAATGGGCAGCTGCTGTAGTTCACCGTAAGGCTTGTGGCATTGTGACTTGGAGTGCATGCAAGTGGTGCAATATTTGCAATAGTCCTGAATGGAAGTCCAGAGGTTAGGCCAGAAATACTTTTGTCGGATAAGGAGAAGTGTCTTGTTTTGCCCGTAATGTCCGGAAAGAATGTGGTCATGATTGTACTGAAGAATACGTAGATGGAGGTCGTTAGAATCAGGGACGTAGATGCGGTCAAGTCGTCAGAGTAGTCCGTCAGATAAAATCCACCGTGGGTCTGATGGTGTTGGGAGGTGTGGCGAGGCGACTGGGTCTAAAGGCAGGGCAGTACGGATGTCCGCGTGGAGTTGCTCAATGTCCATGATAATGGCATTCTGGATGACCGGAGCAGCTAGGGCGGAAGCCCGCAGAGATGCGCTGAGTTGGTTCTGAGTGAATACGGGTCGGTAGTTCTGAGGATTCACTGCCACGTAGTCGCTATTTCCCCCTTTAGGATAGATGTCCCATCGTCTAGTTAAAGCATCTGGCTTGGTACCTAGGCGGCCGGGGCGAAAGCGGATGACAAGGTTGAATTGGTTAAGGAACTCAGACCAATGGACTTGATGACGAGTGAGGAGCTTCGTGGTGGAGAAGTACTCGAGGTTCTTGTGGTCCGTAAAGATTTCAACCAGAGTTCCGGAACCTTCAAGGTATTGACGCCATTGCTTAAAGGCAGTGAAGATGGCCAGGAGCTCTTTGTTGTGGGTGTCGTAGTTGAGTTCCGCGGGGGTGAATGTGTGGGAGTGAAAAGCGACTGGGTGTATTTCACCATCATCGGTGTAAGTAGAAAGGATAGCACTGAGAGCATAGTCAGAAGCATCCGTTTCTACAAGGAGTTTGGCGTCCGGAGTCCAGTGGACTAGGATCGGAGCGGAGATGAAAGCCTGCTTGAGTCGAGCAAAGGAGTCACGGCACTTGGTATCAAAAATCCACGGGGTATTCTTTCGTGTAAGTCATGTCAAAGGAGTAACTATGTCGGAGTAGTTGTGAATGAAGCATCAGTAGAAATTTGCGAAGCCAAGGAAAGACTGGATGTCTTTCACTTTATGGGGTTCCGGCCAATCTGTGATAGTCTGGATCTTGTCCTTGGCCATAGTAAGTCCAGCGGAGGAGAGAACGTAGCCCAAGTATTTGACCATGTCCTTAGAAAATTCACACTTCTCTACTTTGGCATAAAGACCGTGCTGCCAGAGTCGTTTAAGGACTTCCCGGACATGCTTCCGGTGATCCTCTTTGTTATTGGAGTAGATGAGGATGTCATCCAGATAGACGATGACAAAGACATCAAGCATGTCGGAGAAGATGTCGTTCATGAAATGTTGAAAAGCAGCAGGAGCGTTGGTAAGTCCAAAGGGCATAACACGCCATTCGAAGGAGCCATAGCGAGTGCGGAAGGTGGTTTTCCATTCATCTCCGTTGGAGATGTGGACTAAATGGTAAGCGTGGCGGAGGTCGATTTTGGTGTAGATACGTGCCTTGCCAGGGCTGTCAAGGAGATCCAAGATCAAAGGGAGAGGGTACCGATCCTTGCGAGTGAGTCAGTTAAGACCTCTGTAGTCAACACATAGACATAGGGAGCCATCTTTCTTCTTAATGAATAAGACCGGGGCTCCGTGGGGAGAGGAAGAAGAGCGAATGAATCCAAGGGCTAGGTGCTCATCAATAAATTCACGTAGAGCCTGGAGTTCTGTCGGAGATAATGAGTAAATCCGTCCAGGTGGTGGTTGAGCGCCCTCTTCCAATTCGATCTTCAAGTCATAAGGTCGGTGTGGAGCAAGTATCTAAGCCTTGGCTTTACTGAAGACGTCAGCATAGTCCCTGTATTCTTCGGGAATGCTGGAGAGGTCCGGGGGTTTTTCCGGTGCTGAAGCGCAACTGGAAACGGAGTTGAGTTGGAGGGAGAAAGAGGTGGAGCCAGGCAACTTGCAAGCACGTGCATAAGCAGGAGCACTGATCAAGGAAATCTTGGGTGGTGCAGTAGTGTCAGGCGGTACCAAGGTTGAGGGGTTTGAATGTTGCAGCGTTGGAACAGAAGTTCGTGTAGCTGGTGAAGAAGGCCTAGGGGTTGAAGGCATCCCATGCTCCGTAGAACGGAAAATGATGCGGCTTAGCATCCAGTCAATTGACGGATTGTATTGACGAAGCCAGCGGAGTCCAAGAACTAGTGGGCAAGAGGGATCCAACGGAGTCACGAGGAAATTTTGTAGAAAAGATTCTCCTGTGGGGAACGTAATGCGGAGATCCGCGGAGCGGGTGATCATGTGGCAGATGTTGCCATTGAGCAAACGAAGGTTTCGAGGTGATATATTGGAGGTAGCAATTGAGTGGCGAGATACAAAAATGGGGTCAACAAAACAGTCCGAGGAACCAGAATCAATCAGGCTAGGGGCAGGAGATGTAATCGACGGTATGGACAATGGAACTATCAAGGAATCTGGGTCTGAAAAAGCTGTGGCGTTCAAACGGACCTCCAGTACAGCACGGTCAGAGTCGAGGCAACTCCCAGTCCGCGCTTGCAACTGAGAGCTGCTGTCTAATTTTTTGAGTCCATGGAGTTGGATGTAGGTGTGACCGGCTGTGAGGGAGTGGAGTCGGAGGTGGATGTTACCGCAGAGCGGCCACGGGCGTTAGCTGTGGCCTTCTGGCAGTCCTTGGCTGAATGTCCGCCTGCACCACAATAAAGGCACAGGTTGTTCTCCATGCGACGTTTGCGTTCGTCGGAGTTGAGTTTGCCATCCTTGTCCAATTTTGCTGTAAGGTCTGGCTTCTTCTGTGTGTTGGGATGGGAAGATGCGGAGTTGTTGGAACGGGAACCGGAGTTGTTGTTAGACGACTGGTTGGTGGAAGGCTTGGAATGGTTGTTGGAGGACTTGTCCTTGGAAGCTGTGTGCTTCTCCTTGTCGTCCTTCTTGGAGTTGGTAGCCGGAGATCG
>JAENRT010000103.1:0-178639 GCA_032173475.1 Amanita phalloides
CGATTTAAATGGGGCAGTCTCAAATAGGTCACTGGATTCTTCTAGATCTGCTCCTTTGAGCGAGTCTGAATCCGAGTCACTGGGTGCACGGAATTTCCCCTTTCCGCTGGAAGATTCTCCGGTAAATTCGGTCCTGAGGTGCTCAGGGACGTTGTCAATCCCTCCAGGTATGTAGTAAGGTCCTAGGAATGCTTCGTCCTCTAAATATGTTTCCTGTCCTTCAGAGAAATAGGTCCAACGCGATTTGTATCTGTTAAATGTGACTTCTACTCCTTCGAGGTAGTAATGGTTCTGGAATTTATGAGATCCGTTGGGTGGGCGATTCTCTTTTTGTGGTGTCCAGAAATTACTGGGTGTGACGAAGGAATCGTCTGATTTATATTTCCAGATCTGATCGCGGGTATCCTTGTAGATCTGAAGTCTGTCGAGAACGTAGTTTCCTCTGATCCCTCTAGTAGCTTTGTTGGGTGGTGGAGCTCCTCTGGTGAATACTCCTGAAATCTTGAATAGGGTCTGGTTACCAACTGGTCTGGGAAGTTCGACAGTTGAGCGCTAACGAGCTGGTACTCGAGCTGTCTTGGTAAGTTCGACTTAAATTGTTATGATGACGAGTCGTCGTCCAATCTAATCAATGACATTACGCCATGAAGATTGTCTGAGACAATAACAATGAAGAGTCTGGCGAAACACGATTGAGTAGACAGTGCTAAGTCTGACGAAGGAGACTCAGGCTTGAGACGAGTGAGGCAGATGAGAGCGCTTGAACAATGACTTTGACAATCTCACCAGAACTAGGAGTTCACAGAGATGTAACTTGTGTATTACAAGCTAAGTCGAACTTAAGGTTTGACCTAAGACAAACTCTCGTATTTATACGTGAACCTACTGTCTGTAAAAGGTAATGAACGTGTTAGAGAGTGATATCATAGTGACATCATGGAAACGAAACAATGGTAGGCATATGTCATAGATGAAAGGGTCACGCTTATGTGAGCGGTGACATTGCATAATCATAGAAGAGAGGTGGCAATGCATAGATAGTCAGGAAAGGAAGGTGCTGACGTAAGAAAATGAAAATGTTCACATGGGTTGTAACACAGACAGTGGACATTACCTTCCTCCCTTTACCATCAAATTTCAATTACAGCCATGCCAAGTGTTGGCACTTACTTGCCAACAAGATTTCGGACTGGCTTGTTGAAGTTATCATCAAAGATGGCTTACCTGAATGGTCATGGGGCCTTGAGGCATTTTGGATGGCATTCATAGCAGCCCACCCATTATTTCCCAATGGTGAATGGTTAGTGTGGAGCATTAAGATACCAATGGAAGGTTCTTTTATGCAAAGCTGGTTGGATGGAAGCTTGCATCTTGGTGATAACAATAATTTTCACTCTGACTTATGGCTGCAATTCCAGCAGCATGTATCCCTCATGTACCCACATTCATTGATTCCTCTCAAATGTGTCTAGAACTGTAGCTTCCATATATTATGATGTATTGCAGTCGTTCCAAGTCTGTTCAGACTACTTATGCATGTCAGAAGAAACCATTGGCCTGTTCACCGGACATCCTTTTGCAAGGCATAGTTCATCCATCAGCAAGGCACAGTATATCCCTCTTGGAGCCCTTTCGGATGGCATCGGTCCATCACTCGACTTCGAACCTTCAAGCAAAGGTACCGGAAACGCATGCCACAATGCCTTGCACGTGCTCTTAGGGTATCACTTTAAGTGCTTTTCCGTTGGTTTCTGATTGCCATGTCGGCGCGCTCAGCAACAAATATATATATATATATTGTTGGGAATTTTTCCGGGTCCGCGGCTGTTGTGGGTAGTCTTAACTGTTTTTGGGTCATTTTTCAAACAAAATCAGCTACGCTTCAGTGCGCGCTAACGCCGTTTGGACGTGTAAGCAAACAACGATACACAGAAACTGGTCATTGGCGTAACGTAAGATTACGAGTGATATCCCGCCGGGACCCCCGGCCTAACCCCATTGGTATATTCCTTACTCTGTGCATTCTATCCACGGGTTGTCATGTATAATACTAGTGAGAACGAATGAGGCGTGCGTACCTCCCGCTTATTATATACGGCCTTGGACTCGTCTATCATTGAAATGTCATACCATGCGCAAGTTGGCAATTCGAGAGAGGCTTACGACTGTCTCCAGTTCTTTTGACAGACCAACTGAGAGATCGACGGGGAAGACGTGCGCCTTGCACAACTGCAGAAGCGACGAGGAGGAAGAAAAGGAGAGA
The DNA here is from genome assembly GCA_032173475.1 of Amanita phalloides. NCBI lineage: Eukaryota > Fungi > Basidiomycota > Agaricomycetes > Agaricales > Amanitaceae > Amanita > Amanita phalloides. Next base: position 2,264 of record JAENRT010000103.1, read on the forward strand.
ACGAGCAGAGTGTAACATGTCGGAGTGGGGTTGTTGTAGAGACCTGCTTGCGAGTGACCAGCACTTGGGATAGAACAAGACGCCAGGTCGTTTGATCTTTTATATCATTTTTGAGCTGATGAAGGCACTGCGACATCAAAGGTGGCTGGTAAGGCGGGCACGATACCTGTGCTATGGTCCATCAATCTGTTCGTTGCGATCTGTTCGTTGCGATCTATCATCAGCCGTCCAACCCTCAGGCCTCAGGGTGAATGGTGAGAACGTACAGAAGCGCCCAGGATGCCTCGAGCCTCGAGGCTTGCGGCGCCTGTTGTACGTCTTAACCACACCCACACCAGAGGCATGTCAGCAGCCCAGATCATAACAAAGCGCGAGGTCGTCGTCCTCGCCGACATCCAGACCCTCCTGCGGGAGCATGACGACTACTTTCTGATTCTTACCAACCTTTTTGAAAAGCTGCAGCTCGCGACGTACGAGGCGTCTGACATGATGCTCGACATGATGACTTTTGTCTCATCTGTGCGCTACTTTGCAGTCATTACCGTAGAGACGTACAAGACATACTCGTTCAGAGGGGGTCAGCCCTGGACGGACTTTTTTGACCCCAACAAGCCGGAAGAAATGAACGAGTTCTTTTCCGGTTCGAGGCCCTCATCCAAGTTTAAAGAACCCATCATCAAAGAGTGTACGTGCGGAGACCGCGACACCCCCGCAGCCAGAGTGATTGATGTCTTACAACTAGATTACTCGGGAAAGGATGTGATTGGGGTTGCCTACCTCACCATGCCGCCCGAATCGCGAAACAACGCCGACGGGGTGAACGATCTCAATGTCGGGCTTATCGTCCACCCGGATCACCGCCGGAAAGGGTACGCTTCCCAAGCGATGCGGCTCGTGCTGGACCAGGCGTTCAAGACGATTCGGTGTCACCGCGTGCAGGCAATGATCATGGACCCGTTCACGCACAGCAAGTATCCGGCGTACCGGTTCTTTACTTGCATGTATGGGGGCTTCTCCTGTGTCTCGTGGCCAGAACCGAACGTTCACTTATGACCTAATAGCGGATTCAGACAAGAGGGCGTGCGGCGCCGGTCGTACTACAACCCATTCCAGAACGAGTACCAGGATATCGCGTATTTGGCAATTCTTGACACAGAGTGGCTCACCGCCCAGCAGACGGGGATGACGCCCTGGGACGAGCTGCTGCACCGGCACGACGTGGAGCGGGCGATGATTATGAGGTGGGAGGGAAGGATGGAGGGTGAGGACGATAGTAAGACTGTTACGGGGGCAGTGGCAGAGACAGAGACAGAGACAGAGACAGAGGCAGAGACAGAAGAGGCAGGGACAGAGGAACGGACGGAGACTGAGGAGGAACGGACGTCATCGAGGGCCAGTACGTCCGATTTCTACATTGACAGGTATGGTGGGTTTACTTTATGGAAGATGCAACTGACGGGAGTTGTAGTAGTGAATCTGAAAACTGGGAATTGCTGGATGATGGGGAGGAGTATGGAGCTGCGGTATGACGAGAAGTTTCCACTGATTCTACTTGATGTTCCAATTGATGTCTGACCTGCTCAATATAAGCGAATATACCTTTCTTGACGCCAATGCCCAACTCGTTCAGCTTCAACTTGGCCCTCGTCATTGCTATTCTCTCCTCCGCCTTCGCCTCAGGCGGCATCATCTCCCTCTCCCTCCTCACCGTCCCCGCTCTGCTCCTTCCCTCCGCCTCTCTTCCTCCCTCTTCCTCCCCTTCCCGCGCCCCCGCAACACCCCTCTCTCACCTCGCCCACCAATGGCTCCTCATCCACCACCGCGGCAAACACATCTACCCCTCCCTCGCCGCCACCTCCGCCCTCGCCTTTTCCTACCTTGCCACCTACTCCCTCCACAGCCGCCCCGACAAGTTGGCCAGAATGTACGTCACCGCGGCCGCATTCACTATCGCCATCGTCCCCTTCACGCTCGGCGTCATCATGCCCACTAATAGGCGCATCGAGGCCTGTGCGATGCGCCATCTGCGTCTTGACCAGGAAAGTGAGAAGGAGGAGGAAGAGGAGGACAAGGACAAGGCCGAGAGGGAAAAGGAAGATCAGGACATGCCCCAGTTGATGGTCAAGTGGGCGTGGTTGAACACCATCAGGGGCGTCTTCCCCTTGATGGGTGCCGCCATTGGCGCCACCGCCGCCACCTTGTGTTGACGACAAGCAATATGCTTTTTTTATATTACGATTCTCGTTCTCTCTACTTGTACAATATTCTCTCTGTTGTTTTTTTATGTATCTGGTAATCTCTTTATCCTCCTGTGCGTCCTGCTGCCTTGATCGTTCCCGCGTTGGACAACACAGCCAGTCTCTTTGACGGATGGGACAAGCTCGGACGAGGGAGGAATCCAGCCCCAACGAGCCATGCGAGATACAGGCCCATCAACTCATCGTCCACCGTCCGCACGAGCCTTCCCGAATACCGCTGCTGCAGCAACGCACGCGTGTTGCCGTCGTCCAGCTCGGGCGCCTTGGTGCTCGTCGGCAGATCGTCCAGTACAAAGTGCAACAGCGGGTACAACGCGTTGTCCTGCACCTCCATCACGTGCTGCTCCAGCTTGCGCCGCCAAACGACGTACTCGATCTTCTCCGTTCGGAATCCGTAATGAGAGAGGGACAGCAGCATCTCGTTGAACGTCCGCATCGGCCGCGCCGCAATGTGCAGGACCGACATGCGCGCCTGGGGCAGCGGCGACACCGCTGCGAGCCCAGTGCACAACGCGACGTGGTCCACCGGCACCATGTTGATCGTGTTGTTGATGTCAGGCGTCAACCCCAGTTGCACGCACCCTTTGACCAAACGCCATATGAAATCGTCCGTATTCGTCACTTTTGACAACACATCGTCAGACACCAACCAACTTTTTTATTTGATTTCCTGCTTTCGAGCACTCACCTGCACTCTGTGAATCGCCGACAACGTATCCCGGACGGATGATGTGGCCCTGTAATCCCCGCCGTCCAGCCTCGAACAGTAGTTTTTCAGACACCCATTTCGTCTGTCCGTACCCTGTCTTGAGTGACGTCCGGGCGCCCTCCAAATCGTCGCTCTCAGGGATACCCTCGTAATCACTTCTTCCGTTGTTCAGCGAATCGGAATACTCCACATAGTACCCGGTGTCCATTGCGGACGTAGAGGACACAAACACCATCCCCTTGGGCTTGCCAACCGAGGCTAATTCCATCGCCGTCAACGTTCCCAAGACGTTTGCGGACCGCAGCCGCTCGTATGGGTAGACCCAGTGCACCAAGGCTCCGTTATGCAGAACCACATCCGCCTCCCCCGCCACCCGTGTCCAAGTTTCGAGCCCGAGCCCAAAACGGTCCATGCTCAAGTCTCCCCTCACCACCTCCACCCTGCCACTCGCAACCCATTCCTCGTCCCAGACCCCACGGTCCATCGACCCTTGCCTCAGTCGAGACAGTCCCTTTTCCGCATCCGTTGCCCTGACGAGGCAGATAACTTTCTTCACCCTCTCCTTACGGACGAGCAAGTCCCTGAGCACAAACCCACCCAAAAATCCAGTAGCCCCAGTGAGGAAAACCACCAGCTGTCGGGTGCTATAGTCCTCCGGCAACGAAGCGTACGCATCTTTCAGCCTAGGCAGCAGCTTCTCAACGTCTTCACCGTACTCAACCGCCGCCTTGCCAGCAGCGGCAGCAGCTGGCATGGTACGTCCCACCACGACCCCCAGATCCGCATTTTTGAGCCTCTCGACGGCCTTGGCCAGCCCGGACACGGTCGGTTGCTCAAAGATCAAACCTAGCGGAGCCTGCACGAGGAAGGCCTTGCGGATCTCAAAGACGAGGCGAGTAGCGAGGATAGAATGCCCCCCGAGGTCAAAGAAGCTTTCGTCAAGCGGTATGGGCTGCGGAGCGCTGGGAAGAACGGTCGTCCAGATACCCTGTACCGTCTGCTCCGTGGAGCTCGCCTGGCGCGTGGGAGGCATAGCGAACGTAGCTTGTGCGGTATCGGGAAATGGAAGTGCGGGCTTGTCAATTTTACCATTAGGGTTCAACGGCATGCGTAACAGTGGCACAAACACTAGGATTAAAAATAATATTAGTTATGTATATCCATAATGAATGGTTGAGCCATCGACCACTTACGAGAGGGAACACTATAGCTTGGCAGTTTCTTTTTGAGATGTTCTCGAATATCTTTAATGAGCCGCCTGTACTTCCTGATCCCGCTCACGACACCCTTGGCCTCCTCCTCCTCTGCCATGTCGCTCGCGTAGGCTGCCAAGGACGGCCCGTCGAGCGGAACAAAGTAGCTCACGAGAATCTTCTCTTCATCCTTGTCCCTCCGCACCAGCGTGACGTTCTCCCGAACCAGCGGGTGCTGGCTCAGATGCGTGTCGATCTCCCCTAGCTCGATACGGAACCCGCGGATTTTGACCTGGTCGTCCGCCCGACCTGTGCACTCGACGATGCCATCGGGCATGTACCTTCCCAGATCCCCAGAACGATACATCCGATCCCTAATCCCCTTCCAGTAACGCGCTTCTGAGCCCGCGAAGCCACACGTCGGATGGAGAACTGTGTCCCTTCTCGTCGTCGTCGGCGACGACGGCGAAGACGACGCGCTCGCACCGAACCAGTTGTCCACAAACTTGACCGCGGACGCTTCTCGGTCCAAGTACCCTTCTGCCAGCCCCCCAGATCGGACGTAGATCTCCCCGACCTCGCCGACCGCGCAGGCAAGGTTCCGATCATGCCTGTTCACGACGAGGAGCTGCACGTCGATCATGCCCTCCCCTGCCGGCATGATCTCCTTTTGGGTTGCCAAAAAAGTTGAATCTTGTGAGACGGGAGGGATCGCAAAATACGACACCGCCCGCTGAGTTTCCGTCGTGCCGTACATGTTGATAATACGGACATTAACCGCAAGCGCTTGCAGGCGAAGGCAATCACGTTTCGTGAGTACATCGCCCACGAAGAACGCGTTTCGCAGTGAGGGAATTTGGCGCGTGGCTTGAGCAGAGAGGAGTTGCCCCATCGCCGGGGTCAAATGAGTTTCCGTCACCTCGCTATCGGCCATCCATTCCGCCAGCCGCCCCGGCGTACCGATATCGTCTGACGTTGGCACATGCAGCTCGGCACCAAAGAACAGAGGTGTGAACACTGATCATTATCGTCAATTCAGAAAGGAAACAATGTAGGGTACTGACTGTCACGCTGGATCGGGTCGTGTGCGATCCCACTGAGCATGGTAAATTTGGAGTCGGGCCCAAGCTCAAAACGTTCACCCATCCAAGGGAAGAAGTGGGTCAGACTAAAGTGTCTTCCTCTAACTCCCTTGGGAATGCCCGTACTACCGCTGGTGAACGAGAGAGTACCAATACTATCAGGTCCTAGTGCCACGTTCGGATCTGTATCCCCGAGATGAGCGAGAGATTCAAGCACGTCAGAACCGTCATTCTCAGCTCCTCCCCGAATATTGCCAGTGGGGAACACTTCCAGGCCCGGAACTTCAACACGTATATTCAGGTCCGTCGTCAAGAACTCGCGGACAGACGGGTTGATCTTTCCGGCACCCTTGAGAACGATCAATCCTCTCGGTTGTGCGACGCGGAGATATATGATTTGCCGCGTGGGAGGATAAGCGGGGTCTGGGTTGAGTAAAATCCAGCTTGAACGCGACATGGCAAGGAGTAACAGGACCAACGTGCGCACCAATAACTGAGAATGTAGCTCCTGCCTTGAGAATGGCCATGACGGCGACGGCAAGGTCGACGCTCCTGTGCGCGTACACCATGACCACTTCCTCGCGTTGGACGCCTTGCCTGATCAAATGGTGCGCCAACACATTCGAGGCGTGCAGGATGGCAGCGTAACTAAACGTCACTGTTTGTTGAGGTTCGGCCAAGTTGGCAGACGGTATGCTTTGGATGACGCAGGGCTTCTCGGGGTGCAGGCGCGCATTGCGAGAGAAGACGTCCGTGATGGCGCCCTTCCATCCACACCAGTCCAGATCGGCCGTAGGGTCTGGTAACTTGGATTTTTGTCCTGGAGTCAACAGAGGCACGGAACCTACGAGGGCCAAAGGATTGAAGCCGACTCTTCGGAGCAGAACAGAGAGTTGATCGACGATACACGAGATCCTGGCAGGCGTGAAGAGCAAGGAATTGTAGAGTATGCGGAGCGATATCTTGGGTGCGAGCAGCTCTCGCGACGTTGCTGGCCCCGTTTGACGCGTGACGAACACGGTAAGATCGGACGTCAGACTCGTAGAGCGGACAAAGTTCTCAGACGCATCCGTTTCGTCAAAAAACCGGACGCGGAAGATGGGTGCATCGACGCCTTCGTCCCTGCCTTTGGCAAGCTCACGCGTGATCTCCTCGAACGGCACCGCGTCCGCCTCTGCTTGTTTTTCGACGTGTTGCACTCGTCGGACGATGGCCCAAAAAGGATCGGAAGGATCTACCGATAGGCGGAGGACAAGGGGATCTTGAGCAGCAGCAGAAGCCGAGCCGATGACAATGTCCGTATCTCCAGTGTATCGATGCAGCAGCACGGTAAAGGCTGCCAGAAGCAGGTGAAAAGCCGAAGGTCTATTGGTTTGCATCTCAGTCTCGTCTTCATCTCCATCTTCGTCTTCGTTGTGCAGCACCAGTTTCAAGAGACTGACACAGGTTAGCCCAGAGAGCTCTGCAAAATGGGCCGCCTCGATGAGTTTGTGGGCGCCAAGAGGCCTTGGATAATCCGTGGGCAAAGAAATGGATGGAAGATTTTGCAACCTGGCCAGCACTCTTGTCAGACGGTCGTCCACCATCGCTGTCAAGTTTGGAGCAGAGAATGAATGATTATTGGCCCCATGATCTGATGTTCGTGACATGTTGTGATAATCTGCTGTTCTGTTGATTCCCTCTTAGCTCAGTTGGTAGAGCGCGTCACTAGTAATAATTAATTAATGACGAGGTCAGTCGTTCAAGTCGGCTAGAGGGAATTCTTTTTGCAGCTTGAGATCATACTTTGCCTTGCCATTATATTGTCGTAACTACCGTCTACCCCTCTTTTTGACCAGCGGCATACCCGCTTCCACCACGTCGTCCTCTCGATCCCTATCATCCTTGGTAAGACCTTCATCCCGTCTCCGCTTCTTGCCATTACCGCCTTTCATATTCTGTTCCTTCAGCTCGTTCACGGCCAACCTCGCTGCCTCATCCACGCGTTCGCGCAGCAACGCAATCTCTTCTGCATCACTAGGCCACAATTCCATCTGTTTCCCAATCACTTGCTCTATCCGCTGTATAAGCTCTACATCATATTGTGTCACAAGGGTTATTGATTTCCCTGCACGCCCTGCACGCGCCGTACGCCCAACCCGGTGAATGTAGTCTTTGGAATGGGAAGGAATGTCAAAATTGATCACAATGTCGACAGATGGTATATCCAAGCCACTGTGCGCGTACATTGATTGACTATAAACATTAAAACGACTTGGAAACGTACCGACTGGCGACATCCGTTGCAACCAAGATTTTCCGGCCGCCACTCTTGAACTTTGCCAAGGAACCTAATCTCTGGCTTTGGCTGAGCTGGCCATGAAGTGGCACGGCCGCAAAGCCGAGCGTACGAAGCATAATCGCTAACCTGGGATAATCTGAGCATCGCGCAAACTGAGTCTTTCACGCCTACCGTGCCGCATCGTGGACTGTACGCGTAAATACAATCATCGTGTTTTGTGCCAATGAGTTGGCAAGATATATTAGATTCACGTCCTTTTCTTTGAGCGGCATAAGCAGGTAATATTGTAGCAGTGTTGATACAGTCTGGTATCTATACAAGACTTTAGTGGTGCCCAGTTGGAGAAAATTTATTGTCTTTACTTTGTCGAAACTTGGACTTTTACAGGATTCATCAAACTTGCTCTTTGCAACTTGGCGACTTTGGTTGTCATCGTGGCCGAAAATAAATAGGTATTCCGCTCCTTTGGAAGCACTTTTAGAATTTTGTCAATTACAGGACCAAAGTCCATGTCCAGCAGACGATCGGCTTCGTCCAGGACCTACAACGACCATGGATATCTCAAATAGGCAGCACAAGATGGTTTTGACTCACCAGAAATTTAATTCCTTTTAAACTGAACCCCTTAGTGTTCTCCAAGTGCCATTGCAGCCTTCCTGGCGTGGCAACAACCACATGCGGTCTCTTTGCCAGGGCCACAGCCTGTTCTACTTCACGGACCCCACCCACAATAACGGCGCACCTGGCACCCATAGCCGAGCCTATCGCTTCAAACTGTTGCGAAATCTGAAAGGCCAATTCACGCGTCGGGGCGATTACGCATGCAAACAGCCCCTTTGGTTCCTCCCATAGCTTCTGTAATATCGGCAACGCAAAAGCAGCAGTTTTTCCGGAACCGGTGGCTGCGACTCCGATAATGTCTCTCCCTTCCAGTGCATGGGGAAGCGCTTCCCTCTGGATGTCTGTGGGTGATTTAAATTCGAGTTTTTCCAGGGCCTCCAGCAGAGGGTCAATGAGGCCTAGGGACTTGAAAGTCACATCCATAGTGTGACACGGTGTGACGCAATAGCACTCCTACTTGAGAGAACGAAATACATTTCTGCTGCCACTGCGCACATCCTTCCGTCGCTGCGTCCGTCCCTTGCGCGCCGTCTCGTCCACCACAGGCTCCTCCACAATCCCCTTCTCCATCCCCACTCCAAACATTTCCGCTCCATTCTTTCTTTTCTTCGTACTTTTGTTCTTTGTATCTTCAGAATCATCCAATGTACGGTTGGGCGTCCAAGTCATCTCCATAACACCATCCTCGCCAAAGTGCATTCGTACATCATCATCCTTGCGCTTGGAACTGAGTGCAGATGCAGGTTTATGTCTGCGACGCTGACCAAACGTCGCATTCTTGTCCACACCTCGTGACTCAGTGTTTGTTCGCATGGGGACAAGCTTGACTTTTGCAGCGCGGCTGATCGCCTCCAGACGAATGTTCTTCTGACCAGGTCGTGTCCGAGGGTCAAATTTGTTAAGCTCTGGGTTAAACACTGGGTCAACCAATGTGACACAGAAAGAATAGATTCGACTAACCTCCTACTTCGCTGTTATCGCTCTCACTATCGTCATCGCTTTCACTTTCACTCTCATCGCTGCCTTCAAGCCCATCGGATGATAGCTTGTCACTCTCTTCGTCTTCATCCTCCACTGCTGTCCTCCCAGCTCTCTGCGCGATAGCCGAAGGGTTCAGGAGAGCATACTCCCTGCTATTCTCGTCGATAGCATAATCCGGATCCTCAAACACCGCCTTGAATCGAGGATCACTAAGCAGCGTCTTCTTGGTCGGCTGATCTTCCTCATGATCGACGACCATGTCTGCTTCACCCTTTTCCACCTCTTTCTGCTTCTGCTTCTTCTCCATCTTCCTCTTCTCTCTCTCTGCCTCTTTGAGAATTTTCTCAGCTAGTGCCTTGTTAACCTTCACACCCGCATTCTTCTTCGTTCGTATCCGCGTCTCCGCCATCTTCTCCATTTTCTCGCGCACCATCTTCTCTCTATACTCTGCATAAGCAAACGGATTGGCGATGACCCGCGCAGCATCGTAGAGCTTGAGTGAAATAAAGTATCCATGCATATAAGGTTTGAGCATCGCAGTGCCCACGAGGTGATCCAGCCCCAACCTTTTCCAAACTTTGAGTTAACATTCGTCTCGAAGTTAACAAGAAACTTACGTTTTGAGCTCTTTCCTTCCGACGAATTTGTAGTCTTCGTAGACAGAACGAGTCGTCTGGTCTTCCATCTCTTCAGTGATGTTCTCGAGGAAGCTTGCCCACCTGGGAGCAGGACCTAGCTGTGGTATGTAATAGGTGGCCATTTGTATACCCTCATTTGCGGTCATCAATATTCCGCTTCCTGGTACATGGTGTACATCATTGAGATCCTGGACAGGATTTATTGATACAAAATTGGATGATGGCTGCATAATGACAATGAGTAAACTCGAATGAATTCGAATGAATTCGAAAGCGATCCACATACCGTATTTTTATCCCAAATTTTAATAACTTTTTTATCCGCGCTGAGCACCATACCATCCCCCGCCATCCTACTCCCTCCTTCGATCCAAATCACATTTTGAATAGGTAAACCATAGCCTTGGTCTTTTAGTGCGAACGGCGTCGGCGACCGAATGTCATACAGCAACGTATGCCCCGTAGCCGTTCCAATCGCATACAACAACCCATCGCCTCGGGATGACACCGCCGTCACGCTGATTCCATCCCTTTCCAGGCCTCCGTTCACTTCAGACGGCATCAGCAGCCGCGCTTTCGGCACCCGTAAGATGCCCACACGCGAGCGCGACCTAGGATCCCAAAACTGGACCGTCCCGCTGGCTTCGATGCCAAACGCGAGAAGGTGGTGAGCGGGATTGATGTCCACCACATTGACACCCGGCACAGCGTCGTCCCCATCGTCAGACTGCAGACTTAGTGGGGTCATGAACCTGCCCTGGTCGAGGTTGAGACGATATATCTCGCAGCCCGACGCAGCAAAGTAGGCGTCGCAGGAAGGAAAATGGTATGCCAATGACCGGCCAAATTTGGGTATGCGTGTGCGGTAATGAAACCCGCCCTGCGTGTGGAGTTCGATGGTCCGGTCGGTCTGCAGGTGTAGTGATTTGGTCCAGTCGTCAGAAAGGATCTATGTCCAAAGGTTAGATCTCTTCGTCTCAATGCGGTAGAGTTATAGGAACTCACGTACAACGAAATCGACGTTTTCTGCGTCCGAGTGTCGCTCAAATTTGAGTGAGAGCTGGTCAAGATCCCATACCCTTATCTGCGGTTTGTATACACCAGTCGCTATCACATGGTGTCCATCACGAGTAGATTTCATTTTGTTGCTGGCTTCGGGAAACTCGAATCCTTGGATAAGTTCTATCGTCCCCTCAACATGCTCTTTTATTGCGCGTTTTCCTTTGGCTGCGCGCTTCCTTGTTAGCCAATCTGGCAGAGATGATGACGAGCCTGCTACTGCGCCATTGACGGTGTAGACTTTGACAATTGGGTTGGCCACCATTAAGATACGTATTTTACAATTCAAGTCAATTTTCCCGCGCATTGCAATTGGCTCATAGGGATCCAGTAAAGACACCGGGATTCACAGACACATTGGAGGACAATACTGCTATCTAACATATCGGTATATTATGCCGTGCTTTTGATTATTAAGACGTGGATAGCAGTTCATCAGTTCAGTACGTCTTCTTTTTCTCGTCCACAGAGAGACCACCTGGGCGATGTAAGCACAGCCCGTTTAATCATGATCAACCACACGTACCAGGTCCCATGTTGACCAAAAGTATCAGGCCACCCACGATAGCTATTTGCGCAAGGTTAGATGGAATATTTAAAACAATGCATCACACGAACATAACGTTTGGAAGAAGTCATATCTGCAGTTTGGTTAATGAACGCCTCGTGTCCCTTAATGTTGGACGACTTACTTGAGGAAATCTCGTGAAGGATGTCCAGAATGCACAGACCACCAATTGTTGGCAAAGACGTTGAAGATACTCAATACAATAACGAGGAACGCAGCCGACCACTTGGCTTTGAAACCGACGGCAACCATGACACATGCGGCCAGACCAACGAATGAAACAACAACGCGGACGATGTTCCACTGTCCTTGGAGTATGAAACCGAGGAAGAGGAAAATGAGCAAGACACGACCGGCGAGCAGGAAGCTGAACGCAACGTTAGTCGCTTGAACTAACTGAGCGAAATTGACTGACTATTTCTTCCGATCTGTTTCGGAAATCTGCGGCAAACCAGCAAACAATGTTTTACGCGATACCATGGAATCACTGAAGACCATGAACAGCCCACCGATGACGCTCAGGTTGCGCAGGAAGAAGTTCATGTCGAAGATGAGACCATAACCGAAGCCCTGAATCACAACCACACCCAAAAGTCCCCCCACGGCATACTCTGAGTATCGTTTCAGAATGATGGCGCCGGAACCAACCAGCATCACCTAGCCACTTGACTAAGCTCACTGCGACAAATGAACAACTCCACCTCTTACCAAGACGTTAACAATGAGGAACAAATGTGAGAATCCCCAAGGAAAACTCCGGTGTCTATTGAGCTAGTCAATGATAGCCCATAGCAACAGAAGGGGCAAATACTGACTGTTGCAGATACCAGATCTGGTCGCTCCATTGGGTCAAAATCCTGAGTGCATCTTCAAGGAATGTGACGACAATCAAGAAACGTCCAATGGCTGGCAAATGGGGTCTCAAAGGTTGGGAGTAAATTTCGATATTGTCCTCGACCTGCTTGCTGAAAGCACGAATTTTCTCGACTGGGTCGTCTGGATTGGCCGCTCTATACCCCGTCGACGGCCGGGAGTTCCCAAAGCCGTGTGGGTCGGGGTTGTAATGGTTGGTCTGTGGACGTGCGATACTGATTCGCGAGGACATGGTGGTGTTTTGGAGGACGAATGAGCCTGGACTAACGTGTCAAATTCAAACGTGGCGAAACGCTTATGTAAGCAGTGCTGCTCATCACAGCCTCGCACAATCAGCCAAGACAAGACACCATCCCCAAGACGAAAATTCTGAACTTGCAAGTCAGAGGTGCATTGTGGTTTTGAGAGAATTGAACCGATACTGTGCATTGATCAATTTGTATACACAGTCGATTACATGTAATCCTACTAGTACACTGCTATGAGAAATGCGCCTCATATGTTCTGGATAGCTGTGAATATATCTCACCCGTGTTTTTTCAGAGACCCGCGTTCGACAAGGGCGTAGTATATCTTCAGTTGTCTGCGCTCCGAGTGAAAAGGACGATTGTTCAACTTGATGATGATTCCACGATTACCGAGTGATTTAAAGCGGCCTACAGAATCCCAAATCTGGACGGTGAACTCACGGTGATTACTATATGTCATATGGCCGATCATAACATCTGGAATTGACAGCGGTCCTTTTACGCAAGTCACTGCGTGAGTAAATCGATGCAGAGGCGCCACGCTGCCGAACTGCGGGTCAGCGCATGGTATATCCGCGGGTAGACCATCAAGAAATCATTTGTGAGCGGCAGACTTCTGGGAGCCTTGAGGAATAAGCTATCGCAGCCCGGCCCGGGGCCGACTTGTCACAAATCATCAGGTACCAACATCTAAATGTCAAGAAAAATCAGAATGACATTCTGCGTGAAAAATATATATTTTCTCCAGAGAGAGGCCACGGAAGAACTGTTTCAGGACTGGCCGTCAGCGCTCAGCGGTGGCGCGAAATGATAATCCCAAACTTTGTCCATCACTTCCCACGCGTCGCGTCAACAAGATTGACAACACAGATTCTCCGCAAATGGGACGCCGTTCGCGATTGCGGGCGGAAGAACAGCAGAGCAGCGGTGACGGCAGTGACTACGTGCAGGAATATCGGGCCCGGAAGCGAACAAAGACGGGTAGTTCCAGCTCCGCAAACACAAAGGGAAAGAAGGCTCAGTCAGATGGTTCGGATTCTCTGGAGCAGCAGACTGATGGCACCCAACCGCAGCATTCCAAGACATTGCACGAACTGCAGGACGTGCGTGATATACGGGTGGCGTTGTTAACGTGGTTCGATGGCGTTCATGATGCACGTGAGATGCCATGGCGAAAACGTTACAACCCCGATTTGAGTGCCGAGGAGCGGAACGAGAGGGCCTACGAAGTTTGTATCTTTTGCGCTTCCTGGTATCGGCGATGAGACCGTGTCCAGGTCTGGGTATCCGAAGTCATGCTTCAGCAAACCCAAGTGATCACGGTTGTTCCTTACTATAACCGATGGATGAAAAAGTGAGTTGCCCGCATTCAATGGATCTGATCACATGCCAAAAGTTGCAGATTCCCGACTTTAGATAAGCTTGTACTCCAATTCGTTTCACTTTGCAAATTTGGATTCTGACCTGTTGCAGGCCGCATCCGATATAGAACAAGTTAACGCCCTATGGAAAGGTTTGGGATATTATACCCGCGCTACTCGGCTCTTGATGGGTGCCCAGAAAGTTGTCAAAAAAATGGGGGGCCGTATTCCGGATAATGCAAAAGATTTACAGACAAAACGTGCCCGGTATCGGCCGATACAGTGCGGGTGCTATATGTTCCATTGCATATGGAGAGCGGGTTCCTGTTGTAAGCGGAATTTTCATATTCCTCAAATGCGTTATCACTAGTACTTTAATAGCTAGACGGCAACGTGCACCGTTTGCTAAGCCGTCTTCTCGCTATTCGTGCACCTCCCAAGGCGAAAGCCACCCTTGACCTTATGTGGGAAGCGGCTACCAGGTTGGTACAAATGGAAGGTGAGTGCGAGCGGCCAATGGTCCGAATGGTCCGTGACAGTTTCCGCAGAGAAGCTTTGCTCCAGCGAGCCAGAAGTAAAAGAAAACGCTGTACTCAATATGGCCCACTCTCAATATCCTGGAGACATAAATCAAGCTCTGATTGAGCTAGGAAGCACTGTATGTAAAGTTCGCGATCCTCGCTGCGACGTGTGCCCTTTACGTAACTGGTGCTGTGCATACATAATGGCAAATAATGGCATCGACGATAAAAGGATAGTGAGTGCACAGCTTGCCTAGAAAACTATGTCGTAAAGCATTGCTTTAGGCAGGTGGTGTTCGTGACATGGAGGACTTGTGCACTTTGTGCGAACCTGTGTTGAGTGAATATGCCGTGACGGCCTATCCTATTAAAGGGAGTCGTAAGAAAGCTAGGGAAGAACTCGATATAGTCAACGTCATTGAATGGCGTCTATCTTCAGCCCCTGAAGAGCGTTGGTTCTTACTTGTCCGGAGACCGGAGAACGGTGAGTGAATCAGAACTTCTCATCAGAAATGTCACAGGTGGCTGAAACGGCCCAGGTCTTCTGGCTGGTCTATACGAATTTCCCACGACAGCCAATGTACCGAAAACTATTTCCTCTGCTGCTCTTCTGAAGCTGGCAAACGAGTGGATATCAAGAAATTTGGGGGCTGAGGTGCAGGCTTTCAACCCTCGTCGGCGGCAGAACAACGGTCCGTCCAGCCAAGGCACGTGTCGGGTCGAAAATATTGTCACAGTCGGAGATGTAGTGCATGTCTTCTCCCACATCAAGAAGACATACCGTGTCCAATGGGTCATTTTGGAAGGTGGTCAGGGTTGTCCCGAACTGGAAACTGGATTAAGCACGAAAAACGCAGAGTGTGATTCAGATGCCAACTTTACGAAATGGAGCATGTGGTGCCAACTTGATGAAGTTGGTGGCGCAAAGTCAGTAATCTCGCTACTTTTTCCGCCAGCCGTTCCGTGACGCACGTATTTAGTATTGGTTCCGGCGTCATGAAGGTGTGGAACTTGGTTAAGAAAAGCTGGTTGAAAAATCGTACTCAGACACAATGAGAGTGCTAATTGCATATTCATCCTTATGTAGCTGCTCGTTTATTGCCTAATAATCTTTATCTTCGACAGAATGGCGGCCCGCTCCCTTATGTCTACTTACGTAGAAAGTTAGTAACTAGGATATCTCTACACGCGGGTGCCATGCATCTCATTGCTTTCGTATTTACTGTACACCACCTTTATTATGCGGGAAAGAAAAGAAAAGAAAGAAAAAAAGAATGGCGGGCCGCCACAGGCCACGTGGACATCCGTAAAAGGCAAACAAGCGGCAGTCTTGTTCGGTAACCTCTACTACTTCAACCTGTGGCAACAAGTGCATCGGATGAGGGTATAACATGAAAAACGAGCAGCCAGAAGCAGTAAATAATGGTGAACAACAGGGTAAAGACCGCTTGTAGTAAGTTCAAACTACGCATCGTTCTTCCGCAAGACCTGACACGGTTGACGTGTTCAGCGCTGTGTTAAACCTTCACAGGGCTGCATCTCAAAATGAGATAAACGAACGACATCGTGCATTATCTCTTATTTTCCATCCGGACAAGCAGCAAGATCCTAGAGCAAAAGAAATCGCCACGCGTACATTTTTGGAAATACAAAAGGCGTACCAAGGCAAGCATTCACACCTTGCTACACATACGAGTTTCACCGTTTGCATTAGTCTTGTCGGATACATTTCTTCGGTAAAATCATAATTCTTGCATCACCGCCAGCTCCGCTAATTGGTACCACTTAGCGAAGTATATGACACGCTAGGTCCGTCATCAGTGTAAGAACCTTTTGAACACCGGATCTCACAAGTTCCAGGTGAACAAGGTCTGGCGTATAAATGGGACGAGTCGGTACGACGGAAGTCCAAGGAAGAGGTGACCTCTTCTGATTGCTCTTGTGACTGATCTAACGAGACACACTCCTTCAGCTCAAAGAAATATTTTTGGGCGTAGAGAGAAAAACTCGTGAAAAGAAATTGAGAGACCAAATACAACCTAGAGGTCGACTAGAATGCAGTATAGATGCATCATCACTTTTCGCGCCATATCAAGGCTCAGCGAAGGATACCCTGCCTGTGCGCTTAGCGCACCGTATGGAAGGAATTCGTATGGTAACCTGTAATCTGCGTCACTCTGTTCAGGTGAGTCTTGCATCTTCTTCCTCGTAATGTTCCTTACTTTCTCTAAAGAGAAGGCTGGACAGCAAGACGGTGGTGGCTTTCACAACTCGTGTTAGCAGGGATGACAAACAAGGTGCTGCATTGCTTTTCGGCGCGGTTCGCCACCAGTTCTCCCCGAGGCTGTCATCTGAGGTAATCTTTCTGCCGGCTCCTTTTGACGTCTGTTTGAGTTTCGTTTAGGTTGTGGCGACTTTGTTAGCGCCTCACGTTTTCAAATGGGTCACTGATTATGAAGATGAAAACAATACTTTATCGATGAAAACGTCATTTGCTCCGTTCATGTTTGGCAAGTCACCGTCGGCAACTCTAACCTTCAGTCGGAGATTATTCCCTCGTCGACATGCGCGCGGAGTCCTTAATCTTCATGTTGCGCGGCTGCCACAGTTAGCCTTTAATGTTGTCCTTCCTTCACATTTCGGCAGTCGCACGTCATCTACAACTGATGAGAATGCACCACCCGGCTCAGCACCGCCTTCAATTTCTGGATTAGCTTATGGGATATACCACAGATCAATAGGCATTGTGTTTAATTCTTTCCTGCCCAAATTTGTGGGTGAAGCAGGCGTAACCCTGACCGAACTCTCGCTACAGCTCAAGATTGGCTTTGAATTGGGTTTGGATGGTCTATCATGGGCTTTCACGGGTTCGTGGTCAAATGAATCAGCCGAAATTATGGCTGCAACGATCTGGAGTCCTATGGCTGTGGTCCTCAAGTTGGAGTGGGTATATTAGCTCTGATACGTGATCGGACCTGACGGAATATCAGTTTCGCTTACCTGGAGCAACGTTTTTCATTACCAATTGTGCTTTCGCAGCAGCACAGCCCTATCACAGCATTGTGTACCGTTGTGCTGCCATCGACCGCAATGGTAATCGGATATCACTTTATTCTCAAGCCACGACGCAGGGCTGCACGTTTTGAGTGAGTGTTTCTGATTAGATTCAGCATTTATTGGACTGCATCTGATCTATATGACGACCATTCAGGTACATCCGTGCCGCCAGGCGGGCGCACGAGGAGGACTTGGGTGCACAGAGGGAAAGAGATGCTGTCGTTGCCCTTCTGCGTGATGCAGCTAAGCGGCATACACACAATGAAACTGCGAAAGGAGGTGTGGCAATATCTTTCCATCACTCCCACCACGCTGATTTGGCAAGGCCTTATCATTCTCGAGGCAACATATTCTCCGATTGAGAAGGAGGACAGGGTTAATGAGTTGACGCAAGATGTCACCGTCCCTGTGCAGGCTCTGGTGCGCAACTCGCAGCTTCACATTCCCGGAGACCAATCAAAGGTATGTTGTGCCTAAATTGCCAAAACACCCGGACTAAGCCGAAACTTTCTTTCCTTTGCCGAATCTATGAACGTGGAAAGTCTGGCCTACAAGGTTTCGTGGACCCGGCTCCGTTCACATCCAAAGTCCTTCGTATTCGCTACCTGTTTAGCGGACGGGAACATTACGCTGAAATTGCGGATAGTGCACCGGTTGTGCTTCCTTTGGCAGGTATGGCATCTGAGTATGTATCCCACGAGGCGGAAATTAACGTGTGTTAACACCGCAGAACATCTGGTCGTGTGATATCACATGAATTTCATAATCCATCATAACTGTCGCGGGAGCACTGAAGGGCTCAATTTGTGATTATACAGCAGAAAGGGGAATCGGCGACGAATATTTCGAGGACCTCCCGTACAGTCTTTGGAGAAAATTCTATACTCACCACATGCGGCATATCTGGTCATCTTGAACGATGACAGCGGCACCCCCCGTAACACGTGTGCATGTTCAAATCTCTCGCGCTAAAGGGATCCTGTCGGATTTATTTTCGTCAATTGTTGCCTATTTTGTCGCATCCTATCGAGTCACATATAATCACCCCACTACTTCTCAATATAGAGCAGTCGCCGATCTCCGGGATTGTCACATCATGTACGCCGATGCGGATTCATGATGTCGTTAAAGTTCTGATAATGTTCAAGATGCGTGATGCAATGGATAATACATACCTCAGACCTTTATATTGCATGCTTCATGATGTTCATGTGACGTACTAACCCTTCTGACGTCCGCGGCATCCCTGTATCAGGCTGTCATTTCATCCATGTTTGTTAATTTCGGGCCAAGAAGGCACTCGTTGATTCTGCGGTGTTCACTCTATGTTGCGCGCCTTGTTGATGTATACATGCCCGTTACCCCTATGTGGCAAAATCATCTGACTATCAACCAACGACTTCTCTTCCCTTCGCGCACGTTTTCTTCATGTCCGAATTGGGTTATCCCCTTCTGTGCTGCATCACAGTCGAGGTGAGTATGCTTTAGTCGGATCTCAATTTATTTGCTTATCTATCATGCACCCAATATTCCTACTCCGGTGTAGTGAGCTGAGATTGATTTTGGGGTGTTCCCTTAGTGGGGGTAGTGGACACATCCAATAATGTAAGTTGCTTCCACATTAAGGATGCATAATCACCGAAATCATAATAGAGCTAGACGTTGCATAACAAACCGTCTTGACGGCAAGCGATGCGCAGGCTATTGAACACAGTTTTGCTTCGATGCTTAAGTTTTTGGCGCATTGAGATTGGGTTGATCTCTAAACCTTAAAGCGCCCCGTTACAATGGCTACAGTCTTAGACTCCAACGAGAGCTCTGATGGCTTAGACACAACTTTGAGCATGCTCTGAAAATTGGTACGTATGAAATCAGCGATTTATCGGTCGTTGGTATCACCCGATTATCAGTCTGCTGTAATCAGCTTAATTGACGGAGGTATTTAACCAATCCTTTAAAGTTGGTAGTCACACTCAATTGAACGATTTACAGTTCACTTCGGTTTATGGAGATCACGATCTAAGATAACCTCGATTGGCCATTTAAGTTCGACTCAGCGGCTGTAGTCTAAGCAATGGCGCTTTTCGTTATCAGGAACGAGGCAGGCACTGACAATTCTCACCTGCGTATATCCTATATTGTTCTTTCGAAACGCATGAGCTCCTCAAGGCCATCCGTGAGAGTGTAGATAATCAATTAACCCAACGTTCTCGCTCCTAAAAATTGGGCAATTTCCATGTGTTCAACTTAATGCGAACTTAAAAAGAGATTGTTCTATTTTCACGAATCACTTTCCCCGGCTAACTGGCTAACCCTCCGATATATATAGCAGTACTTAACCGCTCGCATTTCTGCTGTCCAGACCATTCAATCATTTATGCAACTTCCAACCCTCCAAAACGTACGCATCCGCTCAACAAGAGATGCTCTTCAAGTCTTCTACGCCGTTGCCACGAATCGTCTTCCATTGATAACTCGACGGCTTGACGCTGAAGAGCGTAGGGCTATTATCGCGGGCAATGTCTATGTGTGGTATGCTTTGAGGGGTTATCTCGTGTGTTCTGCTAATGATCGGACAGGGAAGAGCGTGGCGCAAATACAGAGCCTACTGGACTAGGCATGGAAAGATGGTGAGAGCGCAGTTTCCTTAATCTAGTCACTAGGTATAATGCAAGTGTCTCATAGGACTGATGGGATGGGATGGGGTCCCAGCAGTAAGCCCCGTATGCCTAGTTGATCGATGTTATTCATAAACAACCCCCCGCCCAGGAGTCCGAGACGTGAGTACTTTATCCCCGTTCACATAGATGGTAATTCATACATCAATCGCCAGGAATTCCTATTTTATCATCAGAAAGAATCTGACAATGCCGAGGAACTTGTGAATCCTGTGACGCCGTGGGCACAAATGATGCGGTAAGTTGCGATTCCCTACCGTCTACCTCAATTCCCGTCAAAAACAGTTTGATGACTTAACACCTTGAAAACAGAGGACGCGGGCCTCCCAACCGACCTACGACGTCCGACCAACAACAATCGTTAGAACCGGAGCGCCTGATTAAACAGACGTACAGTGTACTTGTATATTTGCCCAACGATCGACCACGGGGCATAGTTCGAAAATGGCACCTAAGTGGGTCGATGCATTTGTGGGCAGTTGATTGGGAGTTCATGTCATCCCAGCGGCCTACTTTAGCCAGCAAAAGCTAGCAAACCTCGAAACGATCGACTCCATGCCCATGGTCGGTAACACCGTCGTGCCAGAGGGCTGGTTTCGAAGTGCGCGGACGATCCCAAAGGTGCGGAGAGGGGAACGAGTCCCTGGCGGCCCTCCCTACTTGACGGAGCGCAGCCATTATTCCCTGCCGCCAAACCTGGGTGACATTCCATCACCAGTACCAGATTTATCTCAGAACTTCCAGTTCTTACAGCATGGCAGCCCATCCTCATCTTCGGGGAGGTCTCCTTCATCATCCCCCAACACACAAACGACATCCGGGACGCCACGAATCAATAGCTCCCCGCAATTGGTGCCGTTGGAATACCTCCAATCTGTATCTGCACCACAGAGAGACCCTGTAGACGAGCAAGTTCTGCGACGTTTTTCCAGTTCATGAAGATTTCTACGCTAGTACGATATTCAGATGCGTATAGGCTGATTTGTTTCAACGACGGTTAATGCTGAGGAGCAAGTGGATGCCTTGGTGACATTCGTGATACCATCCGCGCCCTCCTTCGTTGGCCCTAACAGCCCTTGATTTCATTTCGGATGTCCGCTTGATTGATATCGGTACAGCCTTATGTGATATGTTTCATTTCACGACCGGATCCTTTGCCCGATTCTCATCATGATGCCTTTTCATGACGAAGGACATGTGTAAACAATTTACCTCATGCAACAATTGAGCAAAGAATATGCCATTCTAGGGGCGGGAATTATAAGCACGACCCACGTTTTCCACGGCCTGCTAAGTTCCCCATATCTGGCTGCCAATTCAGCTTAGCTAGAACCTTGTCACATAGAAACGTCATTACATACACGGGCATTGCCATTTTTCCATTCTTTTTTCTTTGTAAAAATCAATGGCTTTTAGCGTGACATTCGCGGACTTTGAAAGTCACGTTTTCAAAGCAAAGAACGATTGAATTGAATTGAATCCCTGCCGCAGATCAAGCACAAAGGGCAACGCGCGAAAGCGGTATACGATCGGGGGCGAATCTTACTGGTGTTCGGCTTCTGACATTTACGTCACTGAGTCGAGAGAGAGAGCAGTTTAAATCCCATAGACTCTCAAGGCCGCAACATCCTGGCTTCAGATTTGCCTAAATTACGCGGACTCGTCTCATTTCGCAAGTCCTTCGGTTTGCGTGGTGCCGAGGACGGGTGGTCCGCGGTATAATCTTGACTTTCATAGTAGTCTAAGGATTTCAAACCATTTGCCAGAAACAAAATCGCTTGGTGACTAGCGCGCCGAGCCAAATTTGTATCTCGGCTCATCGGATTGTATAGGCTGAAGTCCCACTTCTTTGGAGTCGCCCTGATGGTCCGTACGGCTTCGCCGATTGTCCCATATGCCCCGCCTGGAGTAGATCTTGGAGAGGCTGATGGAAAGATCGTAGATCTGATTTTCACGTCGAGCCCGGATTCAAAAATAAAAGACAATCTCCGCACGCCACAGACTCATTGCCAGAGCAGCGTGACAAAGCTGGATCAACGTTGGTACGTTGCTTGTTGTCACTGAACACCCCACGAGTTTGGTGCTGGCGGGTAGACCGATCGTTTGCATATAATTCGCTGCCTTTCGTGAGTACGACATAGATGGATATGAATAAATGATGCACCGATTACTGAACGGGAGTAACCGAGTACTACGACTTGGCGCCTGTGCTACAACCCGATTTGTTCATTTCATAGAAGCTGCTATCGTAGGGCTATTTAATTTGTTCCTGAGTGAAATTTTCTCGTAAAATACCCGCTGCCTTAAGCAATAACATATCGCTTGTAGGATGATTGAAACCCTTGGAATGGGAATTATTACGACCGACAGGAGCATCGGACCATCACCGAGAGATCCTAAGATGCCTGGTCAGAAGTTGAGCAGAACGGCATGTGCAGGTTTCCACCAACCAACCGACTTACATTCAATTTAAAAAACCGGCCAACTATTGCTCTGTGCGTAAGAACAACTGAGCCCTGATGATGGAATGGCCGGGTGACAACCGGCTCAGCCATGGCTGTCAATACAACGGACATGGACATCAAGAAGTACATAACACGATCAGACCTCAGTTTGATGACAAAAAAATGGCCCAAAAAGGGGGAAACAAGTGTCATTGGCAATGACGAGGGCATATCGGATCTGTGAAGGGTTTAGCATTGTCCGCTGCCGCAGTGGCAACAACAGTTTGTTTGCTCCCACTTACGTCAGCGCACTCTCACGTCATTCCATTTATCCTGTCATTTTGCAAATGTCCGGGCCACACATATCACGCTCATCAGCCCAGGCGGAGCCCAAGGTCCGCGGTGCCAACAGGTCAACAAAAGTCGCTGGCAAGTTGAAAGTCCTACCAGAACAGCTGGATAGCCTGCCTAGCTTTCGATCTGAGGGAGTGACCCTGCGAACTGTACCTGTTAAAGAGCACTTTGACAGTCTAGAAACGGCAGGTGACAGCGATGAGGCTGATATAGACGAGGATGAGGACGAGCAGGATGAAATACAGGTCGACTATTGTTCCTTTCAGCTTGTCATCTTCTAACCCTGATAACGCTCTAGGTATACAACCAAATTTCATTAATACCTGAAGGAACTGCGCGCAGGGATGCACTGAGGCTCACGAAACGGAAAGCCAAATTACTACCAAGAGTAACAGCTTATGCGACTGCAGGGTATTTCCTTTTCGTGGTGCATGTATCCCTCAAATTTACAACGCGCATACAGGTCATACCGCATGGACGAGCTCATGAAGTTTTTCAATGCCCGTAAATCAGCCTATCATACGAATCCAAAGATGATTGATGAGGTCATATATACCCCGTACGTCTATGACTCTCTAGGCGATCAACAGGAAGTGCGACAATGTCTTGATGGCTCTGCTACGGGTGATCTCCTCGGTATACCGGAATTGCGTATCAACAACGTCGATGAGGCGGGTACAGTAAGGAAGAAGAAGAGAAGCAAGTTTGATGCAACTTCAGCAGAGGCGGAAATCTTCTTGTTTCCTTATGGAACTGTTGTGGTGTGGGGTATGACAGAGGCACAAGAAAAACGTTTTTTGACATCAATGTAAGTGTTACATATCATGCAGGGTTGTATTTACAATTGCACAGAAAACGCTTTGAAGTTGAGAAACTTGGTGAGCTTCGTGCGACTTTCAGTATGTGTATATCCCACACTGATATTGTGGCAAAGCACCCGAAGACGTCGAAATGGAAGATCTAAATTACTATTATGCGAATTACAGTCGGTGAGTATCCCAGGCTTTGATCCGTGCTGATCGAATTCATATACGGATATTGCAGCATATATAACGATGTCATAACATTACGCAAGGGTTCAGGCCATATGTGCGTTGAGGAGTATCTTTTAGATTTCGGCGCGGACGTCACATGTAATCTTTGTTTGTTAGGACGAAATTATCGCTTTCCCACGCATTGTCCCAATCGGTGAAAATATCGCTGGTGACGATTCCGGCTTGTTGACCGTCGACCCAGACGCTAAGGATGTGACAGTTCGAAGAACTGATATCAAACACGATAGAGGAGACTAAGGACATTCCCGAAATTATCAGCGAGACTGGAAAGATTGGAATGCCGCATAAAGGTAGGTTTCATAAGATGGATTGATTCATGACAGACAACGTGTATCACAGAAATCATGCAGAAGATAGGGCAGTTGTTCCTTTTACGCACAAACATTAACTCTGTTGGTTCTGTCCTGGATTCACCAGTACGTGTAATGGTCTTCTACAGCAGTCAAGCCAATTTCTTTCTTCGTGCAGGAAATATTTTGGGTACGCTTCCTTTGATCAACATGGTTACCATCCTTTAACGCCTCGTTAGAGTTATCCAGATCTACAGCCTCTTTACGATGCGGCCCGTAGTTATTTGGAAATACCTCAGAGAATCAATCTTTTGAATACTCGTGTCGAGGTATATTCCTTTGTAATCGTCAATGACTTTTTTCGCTCACTGTCATCGTCAGGTGCTCCAAGACATGTTGCAGCTTCTGAAGGAGTCTGTCTCCAGTAAACATGCGGAGCGTCTTGAGCAGATTGTTATTGCTTTGATTGCCATTGAAATTGGTAGGCAGACTGTCATTTAATTTAAATATTTGGACTCAAAATAGTACCATCGTAGTGCTTGGCATCGTTACCATTGTCGTTGATCTTATGGCATAGTATGCCTCGTGCACTGTGTAACGCATTCCTCTCCTTCGGTTTCGTGGTTCGCATTACAATCCGCTCATCGGATATGATTTTTTTTCCTTTTACTCACATTAATTTTTGAATTCACAGTATGATGGTTCGTATAAATTGTGAGGTAATGGGCGTCAGGTATACCAGGATACATAGGGGTTTTTTGCTTGTCATTTAGGCTCTTTCCCACCGCGCGTTGCGCCTTTCTCTCGGTCCTTCGCTCGCGCGCTGGACGGAGGTTTACTCGATGAACTTTTCATTTGCCTGAAACAGAGGAATTCTATCCCTGTCGCTCGACGGGTTTCCGCCAGGGTTTTTTTCACGCCATCCAGATGACTCTGAAGATTTTCATCCCCAGGCCGGCGCGCGTACGCCTGGGAAATTGTTGTGTATAAATCAGATAAAGTTTTTGTGGCGGACGGCGTTACGTAGCGACCCAAAGTCTGGTGCATGAATTCAATCTCGAGCGTTGCCTAATCATACATGTAAAAAGTCAGAAACCCCGTTTCTTTTTCTTATTAATGAGCATTACTCACTCGGAGCATGCCGCCCATGCCAAACCGGTTCACTTGGCGAAAACAATGTAGTGCTTCCTCGGCAAGTTCCTCAGCCAACGAGTTTAGAGTGCGCTCAAGCAGGTGCTCGGCAGCATTGCTGACTTGCGCATGCACGCCCACGAGATACATCAATGTTTCATACATGTAGGGTCGTATCTCTGCAATTTCATTCACGGAGATAAAATCACGCATGTTGTGCACAACATACCTGTTGGTTGTAGCGTTTCATACCAGTCCATGCTGGGGTT
This sequence comes from Amanita phalloides, assembly GCA_032173475.1. Taxonomy (NCBI): domain Eukaryota; kingdom Fungi; phylum Basidiomycota; class Agaricomycetes; order Agaricales; family Amanitaceae; genus Amanita; species Amanita phalloides. Next base: position 27,935 of record JAENRT010000103.1, read on the forward strand.
CAAAATACCACTCCGCAATAATGCCGCCGCAGTTTTTGCTTTGGGTTTAGCGTACCTCTCAAACAGTGTCGTGTCCAATTCTTGAATAACCGTTAAAAGATTCTGACATGTGCAAGTGAATATGATTCGCACCCCATAAAACAAGCCTCAGGGGCGTACCTGTTTATCATCTAGGACCGCCACACCCAAGGCACTTTCAAGTTGGTTCAGCATGCTGGGTATAATAACTTTGGATAGATGACCGAAATTTGATATGACGCATAGCATCCGTATGTCCTGCATGCCATGAAACCTCGCGATCCTGCCTCGTGATTACAACGACTTACACCATTCTTCAGGTCCAACTGCTCAAGAGGGTTAGATCCAGCAAGGGTCGGCGTTTCCATATCGAGCATTTTCTCGGAGGCAATAGGCGATTCATCTGAGGCAAGCAAGACCAGTCCGTCAAGGAATGCATAGAGCGCATCCGAGAAAGCCCTGGCAATTTTATGCAAGAATATGGGATTCACGGCGTTTCTCTTGGATTTTGAAGTTCCCGAAGGTAAGTCAGCGCCGACAGCAATCTTGAACGCCGCAGTTGTCATGTGTCGTTGATACAGTTCGATTTGTGTCAAATAATGGGTAGAGGAGGGATCATTTGCGCTCGCCTTCCACGATTCCAGATAGTAAAAAATCAAGGCGTCTTAAGACTGTTCAGCGACAAGTTCTGTGAGATAATGAAAGTTAACTGACCTCGTAACCACAAATTGATTATGATATCGTCGAACCTCCATTTCACACTTTCCATGAGACTCCGAAGACTGGAAGCAATTTCATTGGAGATGTCCAGTGCATTGATGTCATTCACGCAGTCTTGCAATTCACCCAGAATCTTATGCAGGTAATAAGCCGCTGAAAGAGATGTTGAATTCAAAGGAATGTGCTGTGGGAAATTATTGCTGGTCGCAGAAGCCATAACAGTGATATCTGACAGATTGAGGAATTCGGACACCAGTAGGATGTATGTCTTCACAATGTCAAGCGCCATTGTTTGGCATTGCATAGGACTACGGCGAGAACCAGCCAATGCGTCCCTCTTTTGGTTACAAATGAATAAGAATACACAAGAGATCGGGTTAAGGTTATTGCGATTTACCTTGCGATACTTGCCTTCCTTGAAGTTCTTTGAAATCTTCCAAAAGCTGGGGAGAGGATTAACCATCGCTTCCGATACAGACTTGATCAGGTCCCAGATAGACTGCCATCTGGGTTCTCCCGCCGATTTGGCTATGATATGTCAACGGCAATTCAGCCAACAACATGATGCGATTACCAATGATGACGTCTGCTTGCTTTGTCTCTACAGCGAGCATAGCAGCGCGAAGTTCTTTTGCTCTTGATCGCTCATCGGAGATTACTGGTGAGTTGTTCGCCCCATTCTCCGCTACAGCTGGTTGGGTTCATGAGCCTTCTTCCAATCGCAGGAATACGGAACTGACATTCCATATTAGCCACTGCCGACTTATATGCTTTGTTCATCTGATCTAATATATGTTTGTGCCGATGATCAAAGTAAACCCAAATAGGATCCTCATTCCCCTGTAAATCCATGAGTATCCTATCAAGATACATGAACGTGGTCCTTCGACGATAACACGCCCACTTACTCTATAGTCTTTTCCTGCTCCTCCACCGTTCGATTGAGGTTCTGCAGTTGAGAATGCAGAGCATTCTTCATTTCTGTCATGGCCTTCTCGACATTTCCCCATACTTTTTCGAGAATCCGCTTTTGCTGTTGCTCTGCTGAGGGATCTCCTTGGCCCGAAGGTCCAATAGGCAAAAGTTGGCCAGGTCTTGATTCCATTAATAATTTCCCTTTCTTGTAGTCGCGTAGCGCTTGTTCGTAGCGGCCCTGAAGAGGTATGAGAAAGATACATGAGCCATAGGCAGAGCTATATCTACAGCTTCTAAGGATTCGATAATGAAAGACGGAAGGTTAAAGAAAAACTTGGATCGTTCGAAAACGCCCAGAGTTGTACGGAGCTTTTGAGCCTTCGATGCGTTCTCTAGTACAGGCAGGAAAACCTGGTTTGCCTTGAGAGCAGCCACTGTATATGCGCTTTCAATATACAAAAATCAATTATCGTGAAAACATACTTCTTAGCTTCTCCCGTAATGGGTATGACGCGTAGTCTGTCTCTGGTGATAGCAAACCTTCCTTCATCTCCGCATGCAACGCTACAGACATATACAAAGGTCGCATCAGGCAATCGTAGCGAGATAAAAAGAGAACGTGCCATCCGCCGACGACTTGACAACTACGAATTTGTCAAAATTGTCTTCTACCAGTTTCCGGACGTCCTGTGAGCGTGCATCTATCGAAGATTTCAGATGCGCCATTCCGTCTACAAGGTCTTGATATGTCGCGTCTGGGTGTACAAGGGAGAGGAATGCTTTGGGGTCGAATGCCTTGGAAGTGATTAGAATGGCTGCCTCTGAGCAAAAAGATACAGTATCGGTTTCCGTCACTAAAGTTGAGGCTGTTGAGTGTGCACTTAACTTGTCTCCGGATCTACGGCGTGGACACTGTGCTTTCAATACTCAGCTGGCTAGGTTGAATAAGCTCATATACCGACGCACTTGATGTGGCTGCCTATTCCCAAAGGGTCCGCGACTTCATCTGCACCCGAAGGACTTGACGCGTCCGGTATAGTATCATCATAATTTACTTCTTCCCACTGACTTGAGATGTACACCATTCAATAAGTCATAGTCGAAAATAGGGCACTTGATACACGTACGAAGGCGTGAGAGAAGATATTTTGTAAGCTTTTAGGAGGGCTGCTTCATCGACGTCGAAGTTGAAAGTAGGCATTAAGCGAGCGTGACATGTCACTTCAAGGCTCTCTATTGGAACTCGGAAGACAATAGATATACGCAGCGAAGTGGAAAAACTTCAAATCTATATTAATTTACTGCGCAATCATTTATAGACGGCGGTGACCAGGCGTGGATATTAATGTCATGGATATCGTAATCTGGTGCTTTTGGTAAGGGATATAAATGAACCATTTAAACCAAAAGAACGGTATTAAAGACGTAGTCCCATATCTTGCCTAGCGGGAGAATGAGTGCGCAAATGCAAATGACTGATCAGAGTCTTACTGGTCACACCAAACCCAAGCTCAAAGTTCTTGTAATGGTGAGCTAAGTGGTATTTCTTCATCTCCTTCAGATAAGTGGGGAGACTCGTATGGTGCAACCTAGCAGACGTCAATAAATACTAGATGTTGTCATGGTGGGATGCTTACGCGTAATGCATGCAATCGTAGAAGATGTCTGCCAGAGTAAGACCAATGTTCACCGTAAAAAGTAGGAACACGCACAGAAAGTGAAAGCCCCTGAAATGATGCCGTTCGCAACAGCAGTAGGAAATATTACATGGGCGAGCCATGTAAATGGCGCCTGCAACGCGCCAAACAACAAGGGGGGCATAACCAAGCGAAGTCTTGGAGCAATATCAGTGACATGTTCAATATTACAAATGTTTGAAACTCGCCGGTCCATGGGCAGGTAATGGTGGATACCATGCATCAAGAAATGAAGTGTTAAAAATACAGGTTTATCAGGAAGCCACTCGTCGATATGGAACAGGAATCGGTGCAAGCCATATTCCAGCATCGTCCATATGAGATTCCCAACAAAGAAGCAGATTGTCGCTTTTGCCCATGAATCCGCAGGGACAACGGACAGCGAATTCAACGGAAGTCGTGGATTGGACGTGAACGCCGGGATAGGCCCAGTGAATTGGAAGACGGAACGGAGGAACAAGTTCGCGGCGATGGGTGCCCAGAATAGGGGAACAACGTACCATACAGTGCGCGTGCAGACCTTTTGGGTAATACTGTCAGGGTGACTCAAACTTTCTGGAACGGAAACCGACCTCTAGAATATCGGGACCAAAGAGACGCGCGGGTTCCGGCAAATGTCGGGGTTGGTGGACTTGTTTCAGATAGTACGATTTGCTGCAAAGAATTGAATGTTTCGATACGCAACTTGTGCTAGAACATGCCTGAAATTAGCCCGCCATATCTGCATGAACAAAGGCTGGCGTAAATCCAAAAACTGATTCTTCTCATAATCCTTGGCGGAGTCTGTATTGTCGGGGTGGAAGTCATCGGTCGCCTCCCAGTCTGCTCAATTGTAAAGGACGCGGAGGCAAAATTGTATGGAATACATACCGTCACCCACAATGGTGTCATCTGTGCCGAGCCTCCCAATTGCATACTCTTCCAGCATGTCAAACGCCGATGATGAATGGTCGTGCAGCTCGACATCTTGCATAACCTTCGCCACGTCCTGACCAGCGTGCTGCAAAATATAGTCCTCTCCACCGGGATGGTCAGCCAAAAAGCTGGTGACATCGTAGACCTTTCCAGCGCGGGTGACCCAGCAGCTCGATTCTGAGCCGTGGTTTCGGACATCATCTGAGCTGTATATGCGCAGGCGCTTTGACATGGTGAGAGAGAGAATCTGACTACTTTCCGGTTAAACCACTAGTCACGCGCTACATAAACCCGACCCTCGTAGCACCGCAGCCTCAGACCCTCTTCTCGACCGTCACCATAACTCCCCAGTCCCAGCCTATATCCGCTCACATCCAACGAAATTTCCACTTCTTCGTCTTTGAAATTCAGGAGAACAAGAATCCATGTCTCCCCAAGTGTCCGCACAAACGCGAACACCTGCTCATCTCCAGCACATATTTCTTCAAAATCACCGTAGATCTGCCAAGTTTTCATAAAACGTACCGAGAGGAGAAACGACACTCACCAAAACGTCGTGCTGCTTGCGGAATGCCAGCGCTTGCTTCCAAAATGCGTGCACGCTGTTTTTATCGTTGACTTGACGCTCTGCATTCCATTCTTGGTAGTCATCGTTGACTCGCATCCACGGTTTTCCCGTCGTGAAGCCAGCGTGGAGGGTAGAATCCCACTTATGGCCCTTAGCGTTGTCCTTGAACCTCGCACATTTTACATACCTGCATGGGGACACGCGCATGATCCCGCGCTTTATGTGCAAAATCGCCCAAGACGTCAGACATGTCCACATCCTCTCGTCCTTGTTCCTCTTGTCTCTGCTTCTTCACTCTGTCCAGGATGACCAGGTAAGTATGTCTTCTGGTACGCATACATCGACTGACTTATCCCAGTAATTCAAGGATGCCACATCCTTATATTCTTCGATACCCCATGATACAGGGAAGTTTTTAAGCCCTAGTTCTTGGCCTTGATAGATGTAAAGCGTCCCTCCTTGGCAAATTTCTAACAAGGCTAATAATTTTGCAGAGCATGCTCTCTTTTCGTCTGTCGTGTCATTTCCAAACCTAGACACTACACGGGCGTGATCGTGGTTCTCGATAAACACGCTACCATGCATAGATCAACCAAATATGCAGAATCATACTTGCGAAGGACTGACGTGTTCCAGAACCCTTCATCTCTCTTGAAATTTTGCCATTTGTGAATGATAGATTTCAACTTGGACAATTTCCACTCTTTGCGTTTCAGAGGTATTTCTGGAGGAGCGTCAAGGTCCATAATCTCGAATTGGAACAACATATTCAGCTCCTTGTTCTTCGGAAGACCATATTCGGCTAGCGTATCCTCGTCGTGTGTAAATGGTGTCTCTCCGACAGTCATCACATCGTACTCTAGGAGACATCAGTCCTTCTCGCTGCTTATCCAAACTTGGCCCGCCATACTGGAAAGTACTTTGGTGTTCATCTCTTGGATGTATTCATGCACCCTCGGCCTGCAACATGATCAGTTCAACAACATGCACTCTTGAAGAGACCAACCCGTTGGCAAACAATGTACTGGCGAGTTGATATTCCTCTCCTGGTGCCGTTACGGGTGCGTCTGGAAGGCCCTCTACCTTGGATATGAGATTGATTACGTCCAACTAAGATCTCGTTCAAGGATTGGTATGTGTCTCCGACAAGGAACATACTCGGAAACCATCACATCCGCGGTCCAGCCAGAACCTCATCAAGTCCCAGACTGCATCTCGGACATCTGGATTGTCCCAGTTCAGGTCAGGCTGCTTGGACACGTACAAATGCAAATAATATTCCCCCGTTCTGTCATCATAATCCCAAGCGGAACCTATAGAAGCGTCTGACGAAAGTTGCGATCGAGGAACATATTCTACCTTGGAATACAGATCTCCAATTGTTTGGTTCATGACACATGCCATCTGCGTCGTATTTTGGAGTGCGCCAGATGTACCAATCCCGCTTTGGGTTGTTCTTGCTTGACCGAGATTGGAGGAACCATTCGTGCTTATGATTGTGATCTTTAAATCCTGATTTGGCGATTGTCAATGGATCTTACCTCATCCGACGTGTGGTTGACTACGAGGTCCATGCTGATGGAGGAAAGGATTCCAAATTGTTTTCGTGGCGCAGAGGACGTGCTTACATGAGCTTCATGCCGCGTTCGTGGACGGCTTCCAGAAGTTCGTCCCAGTCTTTAAGCGTTCCATATCTTGGATCAATATCACGATAGTCGGAGCTGTCGAATGAAGAAGTTGAGATTCAACCACAACGACAGGCATTCAGTTATTCCCGTCCTCTATATCGCCGGACAATAAGAGGTCAACGAGAAACTTACATATCATAGCCCATATCAGCGAGTGGAGAACGATAGATGGGGCAAAGCCATATTACATCCACCCCAAGGTCTTTGATGTAGTCCAGTTTTGCGCGGATTCCTTGAAGATCTCCTTTTCCATCACCGTTGGAATCGTTGAACGAGATGGGATAGATCTGGTATACGACGGCACTCTTCCACCATGGACTGGGCGCATCGGTGTCGGATTCGCCACTGACAACTGTGATGGTATTGTTGGGAGGCATCTTTGTTTATCAAGGAGATGGGATGTTAACCAGATATAGAAGAGATATAGATATCAACAAGCGGGAAGATCTGGTCAGTTTCCGGTGGTTCATTTTGATGATCACTGAGTTACTGTAGACAGAAAATTGTACACCAATCCTCTATCCGAATTCCGTGTAGTTTGCCGGCAGGCGGGAGCAACAACGTTTTTCCCGTTCATGGGAGGCGTCATGATAATAACAATGGTAGGTCCATGTGGTGATCTAGCAGATGGATTTTGACTTTGTGCACCAGCTTCAGCTCAACTAGGCGATTCGCAATTACAAAGCGTCATCCAACGCTCCATTAGTAGCACATCTCCCAGCAATGCAGCAGCCACCCCCGCACAAGCCACGTCGCCACCTTCTGCTATGTTGAATATGTTAAATGCCAACAGATTCATGGACACCACAGATGCGGGCGGCGCTGGAGACGCTTTTTCAAGCTTCCAAGGAGACACAGGCGGGGAGCGTTACAATGGAGGGAGGCGTAGTGAATACGGATCAGAGCCAGGGTGGGCTGAATGGGTTGCAAAACCTGGCACTCTCCCACATCACGCAGCAGGTACAATGATAACATACCATCGGTTTCTTGCTATTTTGTAGGCTTAGAACTAGAATATCAACTGATTCAAAATTGCAATGCGTCTTGTCATTGACGATAGCCGTACTAAGAGTCTAAATCGAACATGCTGAATTATTTGATACAGTGGGGTCTCCAACGACGAAGGCGGAGATGCTCTAATACGAAGATTCTTTGGCCGTCGCATCATAAGGACATATGTATCAAGACCGTAACTCAAAAACATTACTTAGAGCACCTTCCCCACATCCTTCTTAGCCCACACTTTGCTCCATTCTCTCAACACACATTTCTGCACCTTTCCACTCGCAGTCTTGGGAAGCTCATCCTGCACGCCATCTTCGCCAACGAACCACACCCAAGCTGGGGTATTCTACACCACCTTCAGGACACCTCTAACCTAAAAGCATTAATATACTCACTTGGGGATTCATCCTCTCCGAAACCACTCTTGCCACGGCCTCTCTCGTCAATGCACCACCTACTTTGCCTGGCCGTCTAACGACCCACGCTCCGACCACTTCGCCAAATTTGTTATCTGGAACAGCAATAGCAGCCGCCTCCAGGATGCCTTCGTCGGCGGTCAGTGCATTTTCTATTTGTACTGGGAAGAGATTCTGCAAATGGGACAATCATAATCTCAGACGAACGAATATGAGCCAGACCATACCTCTCCGCCTCGGATGATGAGGTCCTATAGTCCATTAGTCTAAATACTTTATATACAAGTAAATTACCTTTATCCTGCCAACAACTGGATAGTTATCTCATCAGCAATTCATTTCACATACGTCACGCTCACTTCTAAGGTAGCCATCTTGATCCATTATGCCTTCATCACCGGTATACATCCACAGCGTGCCTTCTTCATCCCTTTTCATTACCTTTTCCGTCTGTTCCTCGTCCTTCCAATACCTGCAAGCGTAATTAAACCCCGAACAGCCAAAATGATACATTAATACTTACCCTTTTTGTAATAGATACCCGGCAATGCAGATCTCCCCAGGTGTACCAACGGGAACCACATTGCTAGCCGGATCAACAATCTTTGCCTTGACATGCGGCTGAACCCTTCCAACCGTCTCGACCTGTTTCTCGATCGGGTCCGCACGCATCGTCTGGAATGAGACCGGGCTCGTCTCCGCTACGTCCGACCATTCAAAGTTAGCCGTACTGGTCCCTCGCACAGGGCAGGACCCACTTACTCATCCCATACGCGTTTGTCAACTCGGTCAACCCCATCTCATTGATCAACCTCTTCATCAAATCAATCGGGACCGGTGAACCAGCTGCTATTCCTGTCCGCAGCCTATCAAATCCTTCTAGCTTTCCTCCCTCTCCTATCCCCGCCGCCTGGCGACGACTCGCCACCTCAGCTAATATGCCGATAAAATGGGTCGGCACGCCGTGTAGAGCAGTGCACCGCTCTCCCTGGATGGCGTCAACGATGGACGGGGGGTCATATACAGGAGAAGGGTATACGACGCATGCGCTTTGAGACCACGCAGCGAGGTTTCCTAGGACGAGGCGTGTCTAACGATAAGTCGATTGAAGAGAAATACGGGATAAATGTGATACTTATCAAAACAGTGGAAGAGGGGTGGTACGTTGCCTGTCGTGATGTTGCAGAAGAGGTTATATGTGTGAGATGGCAAGAGTACAGCAACGCACAAATGATATCATTCCTGCCTAAACCCATGCACTTCGCGATGGATATTGCATTATTGAGCAGGTTGGTATGCGTTAGCTGTCAGTTCCGGTATTATCAAAGACGCATCGTTTGTAGGACGTCAATTAAGACTCACTGAAACGGCCTTTGGCAGCCCGGTTGTTCCGCTGCGCACATTAAAAATAAACTTGCTGGGAAAGAGCGAAAAAATACCTCGTGAACTGGAGGTTAATAACGTCGTCCTTGTCCAACCCCCTCACAATCCTCCTTACTTCTCGACCTTCAGCACCGTCTTGCCAAATCATGACTTCTCTCCAATCGACGGCACAGCGGACGTCAGCTTTCTCAATTTCCACCTTAAACTCGCCATCGTTATCAACCACAACGAGGTTCTTTAGTGATGGCAGTGCAGGCTCTTGGATTCCGGACGGAGGGGAGTTGCGCAACGCCGGAAAAGCATCTGCGAATGTGGACAGGTAGGCCGATTTGCGGACGCTGGGAACCACAAAGAGATGCTGCACAGATACGAGGTTGAGAGTGGATACCTGCAAAGTTTTGCGATTTGGCAAAAGCCAACACAATCAGAGCAGTTAGACGCACCAGCTCGTGAAGTCGATAGGCTGGATTGAGGGTGACCAGTATAGCGCCAATGTTCGCACAGGCCCATTGTAACATAGCGTAGGAACTGCATTCTCGAGCCGTCAGCAATAAACGCTATGAGGACGGCACCAGAACCTCCATACCTATTATTGCCCATGATCACACCCACCCGGTCTCCCTTCTTAACACCCATCCTCACAAGCCCACGTGCCAAGGAGGCGATATGTCTGTCCAACTCATCGAAATCCCATGCGAGATGCCGCCCGACGCCCATATTCCGCGATGGCGGTCCTCCATGCCCTCGTGGCTTCTCTGCGCGACATATTAGCGCCGGTCGCTCAGCATTAGATTCCAGTATCGCAGAGTGAAAGTACTCTGGTAGCGTGCGCAGGTCCAAAGGCGGGTTAATAGGACCTTGAACAGCAGAGAGCGTGAGGCGGCGACAACCAAGGGCTGTCCTGATGTGAGGTAACATCACAGCGAAGCAACCCCTCGCATGCATCTGTGTTGATGGCGCTTATATCCGTTCGAATCGGGTCTGCCTACATTGGCATGCATTTGCATATTGTACCAAAATCAGATTCAAGTTTTCGTAAATCAGATACATCACAATAGCGGTGGACCCGGTGGTGATAACGTGCGGGCAGCCTGCCCCCAATCATAATGGGGTACCCACGCATAGGGGTGGGGCTGCATGCACGAGAAGAGGGACCACGAGGATGAAAAAGACGCGAGAGGATACAATCATTCCTACCTGCCAGCACAAGATGCTGTACCGCCTTCCGTGGAACTCTCATATGTGCAGTAACCAGGACCTCAGTTTTGATAGTAACCCAGACGATATGAAGATGTTTGGTGAGTCCCGACGCCCAACAATCAGGAGAGTCATTTGGGCACTGCCTAGTACGCGTAAGATTTATTGGGTCTATTGTAAGTTGTACTACCACAAAAGTCTCCTTCGTTTCACGACAGAGTGACTCGACCTAGGTCGCCAGGACATCTGACTCTGGTATGACCGCAGTCACCTTAATGAAACCACGAGGATCTCCGATACGCCAGTAGTTGATATCGGAACAGAGGCGCAGATATCGCTTAAGTTGCCGCCGTTTCCATCCAGTTGCAGGAACGGCGTTCTTATGACATTCTCTGCACCATTCGTCAACATCGCGGTGGCCCTACATTTGTGAAAGTCAGACGCGTTACGGTCGAGAGAGACCGTGATCGCTTACTTCCTCGCTAACGATTCGGATTTTAGTATCATCGGTAGGTATGCGCATGGTGTAGGGATCGGGTGACATGGTGACGCGGCTCTCTGCTGATATAAGAAGCACGATTTTGCCGATTTGCACGACCCATTTATCTTTTAAGCGCCGTTTCGTCGGCAGGTTGATGTTATTACCTGATGGTACTTTGCGACCCTTGGTGCCTCGTGGTAATTCACAAGTGTCTTTAGGCATTTAAGGGTCTTTTTTGATATCTATGTGTTGTGTTTATGGGTCAGCAGATGTGGAATCGAGTCGTGGAAGACTTGGTGGTCCAATAATTGTGTGACCCGGTGGTCCGTCAATCTGTAGCCCCTGTACATGATTCGGTGGGGGATTTCCAATGGATGTGTGACCCAGTGGTGATAACATGCCGTCAGCCTCTCCCGACGCATAGGAGTTATGGGGAGGGGCCGGGGCTGCATGCACAAGAAGAGGGATCACGAGGATGAGAAAAACGCGAGAGGATACAATCATTCCTACCTGCCAGAGGAAGATGTGGACCAGCACAAGATGCTGCACCACCTGCCATGGTACTTATATGTGTAGCCCTAACAACGACCTCGGTGATCAAGGTCTTATCGTCACGGGGAAGGCACAACAGTACACTGCCAACATTATGAGATAACATTTCTGATCAACACTACATTATTTGACTAGATAAGCGTTGGCATGTGCCAACAGTGACCTTGCTTGGCATTGTTGTTGTGTCGTTCAACTTAGAATTCTAAAGGAACATTATCACTTTTCAATTTATATGTCGCCTTGTCGCGATCGTCAGGTAGGGAACAATTGCGTTTATTGCGTAATTTTCAAGACCAGAAGTTGCTGAAAAAACATGATGAACGATTGTTAGAAGAAGATCAGTGATTAAACGAATTGGACACGGACATAACAAAGTGGTGGGAAAGAGTTTCCAGAACGGTTGTTAACAGCGGTAATTAGCTGTAGTACTGTGAATGTGTTCGACAATGAACACTAAATACACTAGGGATTAGACAAGCTCCCAAACAAAACCGAACGAAATCTCCATGTAGAAATGCTCACCTCTTAATTGCGAACGGCTTGAAAGACGAAGCACTGCCAAATTCGATGTGATCACTTGAGTGACATCGAATCCGATGAAGAGGTCACATGGAGCGGAATTTGGATTAGCAATGGTGTTGTTGGCTCGTCGACCAAGACAAGCATTGTGAGGGCCGGAAAAGATCAGATACGTGCAGCTGTTATATGCTGCGATCCCAAAAAGGAAACGCTCGCGGGGTGTTCATTTCCTTTTTTGGAAAACTACAACTACACCATTTGCACACAGCTGATGCACCGAGCACTGAAGCACTGAATGGTCCAGCAACCTGCAAAGCTCCTTTCACCCACAGCCCCAATGAACCCAGCCGTAAGTCTGCTGTTTGCTGGCAGCTGTCTTTCTCCTCCCAATATCCCCGAGTCACCCTGGTTGCCAGCCACCATCGGCTTCGTCAAGTCGGTAGATGCAAGGTCAGAATCTCCAGAATTTGTTACACGCAAGCTGCAGACACCACAACACATTGCCTCAATCAATGAAAAGGAAGGCTTCAACTAACAAGAGAGGAGCTGAACTCATGGGAGAATCTAAAAAGATAAGATACACTAGATAAGATAGCTCTCCAGATAGGCCGCAGGAAAGTAATTATTGACATGGAGAGACCTTGCAAGCACAGCCCAAAAATTCCTTCTCAATTTGAAGTTACTCTGCCAGACATCAAATGATATCCACAGAATGCAACAACAAAAAAGGATAAGGATCCCCCGACAACACAAGCCAGTAGTACAATAGCAAGGTCATCGCGTCTCCGGGTTGCAAGCAGAGCCCGTAGAACTGGGGCGGCAAAAATTAGATAACCAAAAAATGGAGGCGGTGCCTCCATAATAGTGGTTAAACTATTAAGAACAGATACTACACTTGATCTAAGCCAAAAGGCCAGAGTGGTAAGGAAAACACGATCGTGTGCAAAGGTTTATATACCCAGCGCACCGCGCACGGACCATGTGCAAGCCGGAAGATGGATATGGCATTGCCGGGTCTATGCGGCGCCAACAATGTTTGCTGGTCTCTCTATACAATTTTATGGGCTTGTAGTACGTACCCACGTTTGGCTCCTACACCAACCATGGAATCAAATTCCTCCGATCTATCCAACGCCCCGAATTGCTCTCCACCATCCCAGACCGAATGAGAGGATCCAGCCACATAGGCATGCAGTACGTAAACCACGTCAGAACCCAGAGATAGCCCAAGAAACGCCATTGCGTCCTCCATCGAGATCGCACGACGGCGGGAAATTTGTTAGCAAAACGGATGACCGCGTCCTCGACGATTATCGCCACCGGCTGAAGCAAAAAGAAACTCATCGCGCCACCGCCTCCCTCTGGCCCATCTCTAGATCTTCCGCACTCCCGCATTATCCGGCATACCCACCAGGAGAACGTCCGCCCACCGTATAGCGTATAGTCGATCCCACTGTGAATCAGCCCGGATATGAAAAACCCCGTGACCAGTTGGACGTAGAGCGCCGGCCGCGTGCCCGGATTTAGCCTGAGTGCGTCGTGAGCAATCCGTTTTGCGTGGGAAACGAGCGCCTGCAAGCAAAGTAAGTAAAGGCCACGGTTGCTGAGACAGATGGTGAGGCTTACCCCCCGTAACAGCTGGTGCCACGTGCGGCTGTATGCAGAGTCAAGATACGTGATGACGGAAAAAATAAAATACGTACCCCCAGAACCTCCGCACACTATACGCATCCCGTAAATCTCCAAAGAAATACGGCCACTCCCCAGGAGTGGACAACCCCACCAATACAGAGAGTGATCCCAGGACCCAATATAACCTGTCAATTTGAATATACGTCTGGATAGACCAGCTGAACATGCTAAAACCGCGCCACATCCACCCAAACGCCGTGATAGACGGCCCGTCCTTGGCATAACATGGATTCCAGCAATCGTGCCAGCGCAAAATGTCTAGCAACGCCGCATATACCACGAGCCGCAACATTTGTGCCTTGACAAACGACCAGCGAGACGCACATACCGATGCAGGCAACGGCCGTATCACATGTCTTGGTTCGTGCTCCCAACCGATCCCACGCGGACTGGAAAACAGCGCAAACGCCCAGCACAACCGCGCCTTCCACTCCAACTTCTCTGCGGGCACAGTCTGTCCCTTGCGCCTCAGCTGCCGCTGCACGTCCGTCAAAAAGATAAAGTCCGACGCGGAGAAAAGGATTGGCAAAGCGACAGATGCAATGGAGCTTCCCCTCAGCGGCGTGCTATCGCCCTTGTTGGTCGAAAGCATCAGGTACGTCACAATTGCGCAGATAGGAAGGAAGATCAACGAGCGGTACGGCGTCGGCTTGACGAAGAGCGCCAGTAAATGCAGGCCGAAAAGCGCCACGAACATGAGTACGTCCCAAGGCAGCGTGTTCTTCACCATGACCAGCTAACAGACCCACGCCGGGCTTGATGAAAACTGCGGGACAAGGCGCCAGTCGCACGTTAAAGACCTGTTCAGGGCCACGAAACTGATCAAATCTTGAGTTGTTTGCTCGGCAACACGAGATCAAAGTTTACCATTTGGGGCTATGGACAATGAAGAATCAACGTCATGCTCCAATAGGTATGTAAACCATGAACCGTCTCGCGTCCAGAACCACCGTTCGGCCAGCATGCGACTTCATATCGTACAAGGCGGGGCAAGTGCGAATTCTCCTGCCCAATCGCAAATTTCTCATAAAAGAACCGTCGGCCTCCAACTCCGATTGAAGTCCACGCCTCCCCCTAACGAGATAGGGACTCGAAGAACCCCTATCGGCAATCTAAAAACTAGAATAAAACCTTGAGTTCTCACTCGACAGCCGGACCATGGACTATGAACACGTAAATGCATGCCATAATAGTTGATTACTTACGGTCCGACGCGTAAGTATCTCTCATGGGTGACATCACGAGGATCAATATTTCAACCGTATCATTTACCCATCGTTTCGTATTCCCCACACGAGGTTTGACGAATTTCTACTTTGACGCCCTTCCATTCATCTCCAGCCGAGTCGAGGGCTCTAACCTGTTATTATGGAGACTCGATCTACGTGCAGCGTCTGATTAAACAGGCAGACAGCCGTCAAAGCAGAGCCCGGGCACAGTCCTCCGAATACGGTAATAGATGCGAATCCACCAACATCATCGCTCGTTCGGCCTCGCTTGCCGAGCGAGAGAATTTCCCAACGTGAGACGAAACGTAGAAAGAGTGGCCGGTTGGCATTAATGGTTATAATTTGAGAGATTAATAGTGGTCTAGAAAATAGAAGATAACGACGAAGGGAAAAAAATACATGACAGGGAAAATTCTAATTAACACGACTGGTGGAAGGAACGACTCTGACAAAGAACCGTGAGCCTGGTTCAGCATGATGAGTTAAATAGAAGGACATACTTCGGGTCAGCCCATTTCGTCCCTCGCTCTATATCATCATCTTCGATCGTCGCCGAATAAACCCCGGATATCCCGCGCTCTATCTGAGCCAAGCAGAGAGTCCGTCATACACTAGAAATATCATGGCACTACCGGGAACCGCGCGGGCGATAGTCATTCCGCAGCCAGAGTAAAAGCCTTTAAGCCCGTTGGCATCATACATCCTCTTCACCATGACCAAGGTATCGCCGCTTGAGCCTGTTCTGATGCTAGGCACCGTGGCTGAGGAGGGTTGCAATCGGGGGCGGAGCTCTCCTTCCGTCTGGATAGCGCTCTTCACGGTGTCGGCAGGATACAGCAACAGCGTGCTTACAGCACCTGCCAAAGCACCTGCCAGCGCCGATTCCCAAGGCAACAAATCGTCATTCCCTTTCCTAGGTACCTTGAAACCGACGCCGTCCCCTCGCCGCCGCTCACGTAACCAGGCAGCAGTCCATTCTTTGATAGAAAACCAAATTGAGCTTCCACCCGTTTCTCGCAGCATTGTACTAGTGTGTCCCAGCCATAATCCACGGAGGCCATGAGCATGCACGATGGACATCGTAATTCTCCACAGGCCCTGGGGTTTCGTCCCGGGGAAAACTTTTGCATCTGACGTGAAACCCTGGGCCGGGGATGTCGCAGGTGCTGTTGCAAGTCCGTTGACGAGAACACGTGCTGGAAAAATAAGGGTGGGCTTCGGCGCATGAGCAGCGGATGTCGAAAGGTTGCGGGTCGAAGGTGGATCCATATAATTATACATATTCATCATTTGAACTTGCATCCGGCATTTCACAAGCTCTATAGGCGTTCTGAACGGAATGAACCCGTCAGATAGGCAAAAGATAAAATGACAGAACGGAATCTTTTCTTAAGAATCGCTCAATACGAGGAACTTTGACACGTACAAAACGAAACTGGTAACAAATCCGGCGCCTCCCGCCGCAAGTGCCAGTTGTGGTATCGTCAATGAAGAATCTTTGCCTGTAAGAGAGACGGCCCGAATGAGATTCTGGAAGTATGAGTAGGAAACAAAGATGGCGGCTGTTTCAGCCATGGCGCCAACTACGGGTGCCGGCAATCCCTACGACCATCATGACGACTTCATCACACTTCCGCAGAGGGGGGCTTACCCTGTACAAACCTCGAATACCCTCATACTTCCACGTTTGCACAAGACAATGCCATGGTCCATTAAATCGGAAAGGTCCAGAGTCTCCCTTGAAAAGTAACTGTGCTTGTAACCGCACTTTGGCGAGATCTAATGGGTATTCCAAAACAGCAGCAACCATTCCAGCCACCTAAATCTGCTTCAATAACAAATGAATGGGCACGAGTCTGCAACTCACGCTTCCTAATGCAACATCCTTCGCCACTTCCCGGCCTGACATTATTGCAGGCATTGAGGTTGTCGAGAGGTATAACTGTACAAAATCGGGTTTCTTCATCGTTCCAGACGACAAATGTAGTTGTTGTCTATCGCGGATGATGCTCAGAAGTCAATGACATTCATTTTGCTTGTAGCAGGGAAGGGTACCCTGTAACACCGTGACATAGGGTTGTCACGTAAAGTCGGGCAAACCCGTGCAGCATGATCGTTGCATCATATTTCTACATCCATATCCATCGATACTGTACAACCATCTAATTATCCTCATCTCAAGGTTTAATCGCAATCTTCAAAGCACTTCGGTTGCTCATTTTATCCAATGCTTGCTGAAATTCTTCCAACTTGAAAACATCCGTAACCATGCCCTTTGTCCTGATTTTACCACTGTCAAGATATGCGACGGCACGGGGGAAGCAAAAAGTCTGGGAGAACGACCCAATTATCTGGTCACTAGTGGTGAGCAATTACGGAAATGGATGATAAAGTACGGACCTTGATTTCATCGCCGAATATCTATGCAGTTTTAATATATAATTAGGACATGGTCACCAGAGTCTTATCCTTACCTTCGAAGGGGGCCAATGTACCAGCGCTTTGTTTTCGTATACGCCGTAAATCATCAACGTACCACCACGCCGCACATAATTAATACTCTCGTTGGCCAATTTCTCGACGCCGGTTGCCTCAACAACGACGTCAAATCCGTATGGATTATCCTGTTTCAACTCGGCCCATTGTGCCTCCGGTTTCTGCCTGTCCAATTCGATGTACTGATCACCAGCTTCGAGCTGTTTGGCGATGTCCATTTTGATACCCTTGTTTGCGGCAATGACTACTCGTGATGCACCGTTGAGCTTGAGCAACTGCGCTAGAATAAGACCCGTTGGTCCTGCCCCAAGCACCAGTGCTTCGACCCCGACAGGTGGGTTCAACTTGTCGAGTCCATGGACGGCGCATGCCGCGGGCTCGAGCAGAGTCGCCTCCTCGTCGCTGAGATTCTTGATCTTGTACACCTTGTGCTGCTTGCTGTGAATTCGAATTCGCTTCCATGTGGCATACTGGAGACACGGACTAGATGCTTACTATACAACGTATTCCGCAAATCCACCATCTTGGGTAACACCGCGAGAGTTGAAATTCTCGCATAGCAAGGATTGGCCTCGGCGACAATAGAAACAAGTGTCACACTGATGTGTTGGGCCGCATACGTGAGTCGTTGGAGGTGTGTGCCGAACTGGTGCCTTACCGTAATTCCTACATCTGCAACGCAGCGGTCCCCGATGGAGAAACCTTGGACGTCCTTGCCCATTTCAACTAGTTCTCCTATGACTTCATGACCGGGAATCAGCTGCATCTGGAGTCAATCGAATGAGATTTGGCCGTTAGCTCATGACATACAGGGAATTTGGAGATAAATTCTCCCTGCATAAGACCAAGGTTAGTTCGGGTCACGTACGCTTTAAAAACTGTCAACCAACCGCATCTATGTGGGCATCCGTGCCGCATATACCTACATGCATATTAGCAACAGGGTCAAAGACGGAGGAGAAAGTCATACCGCAGCAGCGCACTTGAGAAAAGAGACAATGAGTATTTCCTCAACTATCTAAGAAGCTGTTTTGACATTACCCTTAAGTAGAACCTCGTCGTCCAGGGGTTTTGGAATAGGAACCTGCCTCAGCTCAAAGTTCTTGGGCTACCCTCAGGCTGTAATGAGGGCGAGTGCACATGCATGGAGAGATGCAAACCGAATGATAGTAGATAGCCTTCATAGTTCCATCGGGCATCTTGAGCAGGAGTGGTATGAATGTTGAGTAGTGCGATTCACGATTGGGAAGAGATGAGAGTTGATGATCATTAAAGCCCCCCGACGGTGTTATATATATCATATTTCAAGCGGAAAAAACCGTCGGGCGTAGACCAACTTGTATAGATTTAGCTGTCGCCACGCCAGCGTGCCCCAAGTTTTGAGGGTGGAAAAACGGTATATCTGGGGTGTTCATAGAAGTGTTGACGTCATGCTTGAGCTAATATTTATGCGCTATCACTGCGTCATCTGAGTGCCCCATCACCTACCATGCCCTCATTTGGTGTGGCGGACTGATACCTCCTGGCAACCTGCTCCAAACATCGCGTTTGGTTGATCAACTATTTGGTTGATGACGTCATCACGTCCGTTTTGAGCCGTTCCTTACTTCCATGAAGCATCTGCAGCAGATGCTCCACTCAGAAGGCAGGTTATCCATTATAAAGTTCCCTGAAACATCGCATGCAGAATAAATATGTGATGCGCACCTCTTATAGTTGTATTGCAGACGGCAACTCGGACGAACTGCCGAACAAGCTGAGAAAATTCAAACTCAAGCTTACTCCAGTGTTAAGCCTGATCGATTGATCATCCAGAAGCACATGACGATCTTAAGGCCGTTACTGCTGAATCAACATGATTCTAATGCCATGCCAACTGGAGACAGAAATATGTGACACGTGTAACTAATCCGTGGTTTGGTGGTTGGTACTTAAAGCCACTTCTCTCGCAAACCGCGTAAGCATTGCAGAGTGCAACCAATCTTTGGAAGGCATATAATCATAAAACAAGGTTGACTGAGCCCGAATGCGCGAGCTATGTGGGACATGGCCCGCCGCCACTCCCAACCCACGCCCATGGCGAATTGGATCTTATATTTCCTGATTGGAAAGATAAGTCACCCTTTTGAGTAGTGACATCTCATGACGTATGTGTTCTTGGAAGACTTCTAGCCCAGCACAATCACCGACCCTTTCTGAAGATTTTACAGCTCCGTGACGCCAAATGGGTGGTTTCTTTTGTCTGAGCCTCCTCTGACATGAAAGTTGGTTTGTTCCTCCTTGGTCAGGGTTTACTAGTTCTGGCTCTGACAATCAAATCTTCTCGGATACGTCGATATTTCTTCCTTCCTATCGCTATCGTCAGCATTTACCTCGTGTTCTCCAGTAAGGGCAAAGCTCCCGTTCCTGCCGAACTATCTCTTTACATGCGGCCATTTGTCAAACTCGGTTATCGCGTCGGACTACCTCCTGATCGATGTTCAGGCACAATTTCGCGTAAAGAACCAGATTATCCATGCCTCTGCATTATCATTTGACTTCCGACTACAATGGGCCATCAGTCTGTCATGCAGCCTCCATGGAATCGGCGGTTGGACACACGAGTCGTCAAAAGTGTTGCAACGACGCCCATATGAACAAAATAACGACATCAGAAAATTCACAGCAGACCAAGTAGCCTACCTCGCACTCTACGTTATACGTCTTGTCGGCTGCCATCACCAGTGGGATCAGTCTAGGCGATTGTACGGTCTACTCCTGCAGCCAACCAGTACTCTGCTTTGGGAAATCCCAATTGTCGCCTTCCTCCGGCATCCATCGTGTTAGTTTGATTCTTGTACAAACACGATACCTGGAACCAAAAGGTTGGGTTCCTCTGTTTGGCTCGTGGCGTGAAGCCACTTCAGTCAGAAGATTTCGGGGGTTAGTTTACGATCCGCGATGATCCGTTGTCCAATCTGAGTTCATGAATTCTCTGAAGGCGCGTTTGGCATAACATGTTGCTGGAACAAAGTTCACCGCAAGTCACGCTGCCTTTATGGCACAGCGCCTTCTGTTCCTCGAAAAGGGAGCTCCAGCGTTTTTCTACGTGCATGTTCCCACTGTTTTCTTCACCTCTGCTGTGATTCACGCCACCGCAGATTGGGTATATATTAATGAGTGGCGCGGTGCCTTCTATTTCTTCCTTTCACAAGCCACACAATTCATTGAGGCATCAAAAATGGTCGTGCCCTCTGCAAGGCTCGAACTTGCGACCTCAGGATTGCAGAGTCAAAAGACTCCTCATAGTTAGTATGAGACCTGCGCTCTAGCCAACTGAGCCAAGAGGGCGTGCTTGTGTCATATTTGGAAGCTCTGACTGCCTTGCAGGGTTCGGCGGTTACCGAAGGTAAGTTGGCTCCCGTCAGGATTGGAGCACTGATGATAAGTTCAAAATGACGGTTCGTAGCCAAAAAGTTGCAAAGTGGTCGCTTTGCATGTTTAAGGTTGAGAGGCGGGGCATATTGTGGTATATATAGCAATTGAATCTCCTACCGGATGGGCCTGAAAACACTTTGCCGCATTCAACCGAACATGGCGAATGCTTCATTTGCGCTTGCACAGTCGTTTTATTTCTCCGCCTTGGTCGTCCAACCATCTTCATATAGACCTTTGTTCATCGTTCCTGTTGCGTTGGCCACTGTTTACTTTTTTCAATCGGCTCTGCAATACCGCACCCCTTTGGAGTATACGTACGCTTGCGGTGCGCTGGCGCAGATCTTTGTGGCATCTAGCTATATCCTGCTCACCGACGTTCAACGCAAGCTATTCATCAAAGGTCAAAAAAAGCCTGCGCACCAACTGCCTCTTCTCGAACGTGTCAAGTGGGCCGCAAAGTTATATACTAGTTCTCGCGGTACTCGGTGGTCCCATGAACCAACGCACGCCCTACCACCTCATCCTTCACCTTCCATCACGCGTTCCAAGTTTTTATTACAGGAGATTCGTACATTGGTGTGGGAGATTGTCCTCTACGAAGCAATCGTTACATACGCCAAAAGCAGTCCTAGCTTTGCTGTCAATGGGCACTCCATAGGCGAAGATGATATGTTCTGGCGCATAGTGAATGTGCTAGGTGTAGGGTTTGGAGCAATTGTAGCAATCCGTATGGTCCACCGCATGCTTTGCATTCCGTGCGTCGCCATAGGATTTTCGGAGCCTCAAGATTGCGTACCCATCTTTGGTGACTTTCGCGACGCCTATACCTTGCGCAACTTTTGGGGGTAGGTGAAGTTCATTCATGCAATGCCGTGTTGATCCGTACGCAGCCGACAGCCATGTGTGGCACCAACTTTTACGATGGGTGAGTGGATTAGTCTTGTTCATCGCCAATGGTTAATTCCGCATTATAGGTAGGGGTCTCTCATGGGCGATTCCTTGCATATGACGTCTTTCGCCTGAAACGAGGATCGAAAGCTGCATATATGGTACAATTATACACCACATTCGCAATAACAGCCGTCATTCATGTTGCTGGCGAATATTCACTCCTTGGATACTTGACGTATCGGCACGCATTGCTGTTCTTCCTTTTGCAGCCCGTCGCTATCACTTTCGAGACTTTGGTTATTGGAGTAATTGGCAAGCTTTCCATCCGCGGGCCATGGCGTCTCATAGGTCATATATGGGTTCTCATGTGGTTTGTATACACTGTTCCGAACTGGATTGACCCTCTTCTTCAGAGGGGGCTCGCAGAAGCGGCTCCCTCTTTTGGCCTATTGTCCTTTTATCTCCGAGCCCAGACTTGATAGCGACTAGAGCTGCGCCAGTGTTCTGCTCATATTGGGTAGATTGAAATACTTTTATTCGATGTAGTTTTCATACAACCTAGACCTAGATCAATGAGTATGCCATGGATATGTTCGCGTTTAGCGCTCAACACGTCACGCGTCACGCGTAAACGTGTAAACATTCAACGTCGTTGAACATGATGCATGATGGCTGCTCTGCGGTTTTCCATTTTCTCCACGCAGCTGTGTTTCTTCTTGGCTCTGGTCCACAAACCATCCCCCTACAGGCGTCTCTACATGGTACCCATCGTTGCGGGCGTCATATATTTTTTCCGGTGTGCACCCCACACGTTCCTCGAGTACACATGTGCCTGTCTTGTTCTTTCACAGCTTTTCGCAGCTTCCGACTATATCCTACTGACAGACGTGCAACGTGGACTATTCGTAAAAGGACAGAAGGAGCCAGCATTCCGTCTACCCCTGATTCAACGCGTAAAATGGGCTGCACAACTTTGCATTGGCTGCCGCGCTGTCGGATGGTCCCATGAACCAACTCATACCTTACCCAAACGCCCACCCGCTTTTACAACGCGTTCAAGCTTTGTATTCCGAGAATTGGGCTGGTTGGCATGTGATATGATACTGTTTGAAGTGCTCACTTCATACACGAAGAGAAGCGTGTATATCGTGATAAATGGGCGTTCGTTGGCGGCAGATGGGTTTTTCTGGCGTTTGGTGAATGTGCTTGTATACGGAAACAGTGCCATTGCAGCTATCGGTATATCCCATCGTATGCTGGGCATTCTTTACGTCTTGCTAGGCGTTGTGAAGCCTCAGGACTGGGTATCTCTCTTTGGCTCTCGTTTTGACGCGTATACCCTGCGAAACTTCTGGGAGTGAGTGCAATGTTGTTAAAAGACGTGTTTTTGTTGATTCGATTTGCGAAGGCGTTTCTGGCATCAAGCACTACGACGGGTAGGTGTTCTAATAGTTGTCTATGTGCGTGGATGACATACTGTCCTAGCAAATCATCTCAAACTGCCGCTACGTCGCTTACAACGTGCTGCACATGAAACGCAGGACAATGACTTCTTTCTTGGTGCAAGTTTATATTGCGTTCGCTATGACTGCCCTGATACACCTCGCCGGTGACTATTCGCTTCTAGGGAATTGGTCAGATGGTCGTTCTTTGCGTTTCTTTATCTGCGCAAGTGTGTGAAACTCTCCGAACATCAAAGATAACGCGAGCAGTAGCAGAGGCCATGTCCGTGACTGCCGGAGCATCGACACTAAGCGGATTGGCTGAGTCTGACTCCAGTCCATCCGATGATGCTGATGATTGATAAGATACCAAAGGAGGCCGAGATGGGTCAGACCCTAACCCGACCTGATCAATTTGAGACGAGGCATTGCAGGAGAACGAGGCAGAACAGCGCTGCTGTTTCCAGTGGGAGTGATGTCGGTGAGGACAGAAAAGCGGTTGTTTTTATTCATGATCATCTTCACGAAAGCTGCAGGCGCAGTGACTGACGTAGGCGACTCCGTCGAAGGAGATGTCGATCGATATTCTCGAATTGAGAAGGGGGAGGGTAAACGAAACTGGGGAAAGGGGAAGAAGATGTAATGATGATAGTCATGTAGGTGTAGAATAGATAAAATCGAGAAATGCTCTCAATGCCTCCAATGCTAGAGTGCAATGATGATCAGAAACAGCATTTGGAAGGGAAGGATGATTTGGTTCTTTTGTGGTGGGATAAAGTGAAAGAATATATCAGTTCAACAGCTGATTCAGTGGTAAAGACTATAGGGTCAGTTGTACTTTAAATGTGGTTGTCCAAGCTTGTTTCATCATTATGACTCTCTCTGAGGTCAAAAATCATGGACCTGATCCTCCATTGTAAATGTTGTCCTGAGGCCTGTAGTAAAGCTGTCATGGTTGACAGGATTACCCACTTTCACTGCAAGGGTTTCAAAAGTGTTACCAAGAGGCATCAAAATAAATGCTCTGATAATGAAGTGGCTCCTACTCTTGTATCAAGTCCAATTTAGACTAAAATGCACTTGGCACCATGTTGGCTGGATGTCAACAGGAACCCCTGGCCACAATAAGAGACAGTGTCACCTACAAGTACTGCCATGGTAATACTCAAGTACATTCATCTCTGCTTGGTCCTAAGAGATACTTGAATCAATATCTAGAATTAAAGACAAATCTATAAATATACTAATAGCCAATGTCATAGTCATAGTAGCTGTTACATTTTATGGTCTATTAGGTTGTTCAGAAAAAATGAACACTTGCGTCCAATATGTGCGAGCCCCGAGTGGTGTTCATTACACCTCGAACTCGTCGCTAAAAGGACCCACCCGGACGACACCCTGTTCACCTTGGGCTTTTGCGCATCCGAGACTTAGAGGACGTTTCCCTCTCCTTATGCCCATCTCAAAAACGCCTCCAGGCGCCATCCTTTCTAGCAATCGTCGCTTTAACATCTCCTTCTCTTCCTTGTTCCTCTCTTTTGCCTTCTTCTCCTCTTCCTTTTTCTTCTTTTTCTTTTTCTCGTTCTCCTCTTCTTCTTCTGGAACTTTGAGCCACTCTAAACTCTTCATCCTCTCGACGCGTTTCTCGATCCGCTTTATCCGCATTCTGTACAACTTGCCTCTGGCGGGTAGGGGTGTATATTTTGGGAAACCAGAGGGAGATGGATGGAACGGGAGGTGATGCAAGAAGCTTGAACGACGTCGTTTCGGAAGGGACAAGTTTGTGCGTGTTTCAAAGATGTTCCCGGGAGACGAGGTAACGTGAAGATGGGTCTGGCGACTGGAGGAAGCTATGTTGGAAGTTGGGCTTGAGACTGGGCTCGAGGGTCCAGGTGAAGATGTTTGCGGTGGCGAACTGGCCGTGTCTCGCCCCTTTGACAAATGCGTGGTGCGTGGAACAGATGATCCAAAGAACGATGTAGCTGGCGAGGAATAGTTATCAGCACATTTAGACGGCGATGAAGAGGCCATAAATGTGCTGGGAACTATAGATTCTTCACCCGATTGTTCGTCTTCCGAGGCCGAGCTGAGATTGTATTCTTGGCCAAAACTGGATCCAAATTGGAGACGTGATCTGGATAGACGATGACATCGAGAAAAGAAATGAGGAAAGGCGTCGGCATCGTTGTAATCGTCGGGATTGATCCCTGTTCGGACATTATCTGCGTCGTGGGCTTGCTGAGAAGCGTCACTATCATCAGCCCAGAATGCGTCGCATTCATCGGCATCAGATTCACATTCTCCATCTTGGTCTTCGTCTGTCAAGTCATGTCCCGAGGTCTGTGGACGAGCAGGAGACTCGAAGACTAGCTTTGGAATGAGCGCTGGTGATAGGGTCACGAGGCCCATCCCACTAAAGATGTAAGGCGTGTTTGAGGCGCCTTTCCTCTTAGGCACGGTTAATGTGTTGATAGTAATGTGCACCTGGGTCGTGTGGTCATGATGCTTTTGGACAGATGCAATTAGGCGAGCGCTTATAAATGGGATTTAAAGTAGGCTCACGAATATAATGGCCCTTGTGAGTTGACAACCCTTGGGCCATGCTCGGTCGAGTGTAAAATCTTCCTCTGCGTGCCATTTCCACTCGCCTGGTTCTTCCTCGTCTTGATACTTGAGAAATTCTTCAGCATTCTCCAAATTGGCCTTTGGACGATAGCGGCAGGGATCTTGTGCGCTCGAAAGCTTTGCCCAGGTTTGGCCAGACTTTACCTGGCCGGGTTTAAATGCCATACTGAATAGCTGAATCTTTCGTTTGACTTCAAACAGATGTGGTTCTCCGAGCAGCAACGCTGAGCGAGAGCCACCAAAAAGGAACATGATGAGACAACGAAGGTGCATGAACGTGTAATTGGCCGGAACTTGCGCAATGCGGTGGACGCCGCCACAGAGACGCGGCGAAGGGCGATCAGTGTGGACCAGTTGAAACCTAAGGGGAAGGTGCTTGGAGAAGAGCGTCGACGGTGGCAGAGAGTTGACGAGGTTACGGACACGCTGTCGGCCAAACGGGTTGGAGGGGGAGTCGTGGGGGCGGGCAGGGAGTGACGGCGCGCGCCCCGCGCTACAACGGCGCTTTGAGGGCGTATCCTGGGCAGATTCGAGTGCATGTTTTGGCATCTTCAGTCGTCGTCCGCTTGGCTCTGCTGGCGTTTTCGTGGCGACTATCCCAGGCGCGTCTGCTAAACGACGTCACGTGGCCGCGCGTTTTGTCTTACAATTTCAAGGTCTCCTTCTTGAACCGTTGAAATTGTATGCCCTCATTCCACACCCACTCTTCGAGGAAACTAGTTGAGATAGTCCATTTCATTCCTGCTGCTCTAGATAGATATGGATGTTCCGAACAGGAACTGCAACTATCTATCTAACCTTGGATGTGCTGACGGTGATTCTACCACGGTATCGTGCTTGATAAAGCTTAAAGAACCACTAATCATAGTTTATGTTTGGCAGCCATACTAAATGATTGATCACGCTCGGCGTAGAAAAACTGCTGCACGCCTTGTGAATGAATATTCTTGCTAGCGTGAACGGACATGACTCTGTCTGAATAATGCGCTTGAGGATGATGAAGATCGCGGACTCACGCGTCCTGTGGGTGTATTTGATTCATCTGGCTAGTTTTATGGAACCGTAGTTCGGTGGGAATTTGTGTGCCGCGGGAATGTCACCCGGCGCATATACTCCGTCCACCACTAAGGTCGCTGGGTTTCATCACAAGGAGATTGATAGCGAAGAGAATAATTTATGACCGCTTATGCGTTATGACGCGCTGTTCGTAGCGTCCAGTGGTGACAATACTTGCAATCATCCTAGCGGGTTTAGTCCTTTGGACTATGCCCAAATAGGTAGGCCAATCCGGCTGTCAGCCGCACCGTCGAAATATAGAATCGCCCACGGCGCGCTTTACTCCTCTTTCCAGTTAACCACATCCTACACACCATGCACGCTATTATGCACTGCACCACTGCCTCCTCCCCCACCGACGCCGGTCGTCGTCTTCCCTCCGTACCCATCTTCACCATCTCTACCCGCACCCCTAAAATCATTCACATTGCTGCTGACGATTCAAAGGTCGCCTTGGACGTTGAGATCATCAACCCCGCCGGGAACGCGCCGGTCGCTACGTCGCCAGTGCCAATGGATGCCCTCAAGCGTGTCGATGCTGTCAGAGGCCTTGCTATCCTTAACCGCAGAAAAGCTCCTCCCGCTCAAGAAAATCTTGTCTTTGTTGGCTCGTCTCTTGAGAATGTCAAAACTCTCAACAGAATGGACGCTCTTGCTAAACTCGAAGGCAGGAAATCTCGTCCCGCTCAAGAGGATCTTGTCTTTGCCGACTCGTCTCTTGAAAATGTTAGAACTTTCAACAGAGCAGACGCTCTTGCTAAACTTGAAGGCAGGAAATCTCGTCCCGCTCAAGAGGATCATGTCTTCGCTGAATCGTCGTCGTCGTCTCTTGAGCATGCTAGGACTCTCAACAGAATAGAAGCTCTTGCTAAACTTGAAGGCAGGAAATCTCGTCCCGGTCAAGAGGATCTTGTGCTTGCTGAATCTCCAGTTTCCTCTCTTAAGCGCGTAAGGACAATCAACAAACGGGCTGGTCTTGAGATTCTTGCACGCCGTGAAAGCAGGAAGGCTCGTCTCTTTGGTGGGCTGATCCTTCAAGCATACCTCCGCCCTTAAGGGGCCCGGGCAGCAATGCCCAATAGGATTTGTTTTCTGTTCTTCGTTTTCAATGTGGCTGACATTTATTTAGGTTCAGCTATCGTTACCTTTACGGAGAAGAGGATGCCACCCTGGATTTGGCGATGAACTGACTGTTTTTTGTAAGTCAAATATTCAATACAATGAGCGTTACTAACTGGTCCCAAAGCGTCACAGTCAAAGCTTGGGTGGTTGTACCGAGTTGACGCGACTCGTCAAATCACGACGTCGTGGCTACGCATGTGAGAAGCATAGGACCCTGACCAAGTTCTACGTGTAAGCCCCCGAAGCACGACGTTGCCGGGTTCAGGAATGGTGAGGTAGCGGGCAAAGGGCGTTGGACCTTGACCAAGTCTTCCGTTTGGAACTCGTTATCCGATGAAGCCGCCGGGGAGGACGCCTAGTATGAGGCCGAGCAGGGTGTATGCCTTTGTGATGAAGCTTTCAGAATATGGCGTTTGATGAGCCGGCACCTGTCTCCCTGGACTTGGGACAACCGTCAAGGAACTAGGCAACGATGACTCGAACAGTAGGCTTTGCTTTTCTACAGCGACAAACGTGACTGATGAGTTTCATATGCGTTTACAGTTCTGACA
The DNA here is from genome assembly GCA_032173475.1 of Amanita phalloides. Taxonomy (NCBI): domain Eukaryota; kingdom Fungi; phylum Basidiomycota; class Agaricomycetes; order Agaricales; family Amanitaceae; genus Amanita; species Amanita phalloides. The sequence goes on from JAENRT010000103.1 coordinate 56,530, forward strand.
TCTCTCAATGGCAAGAACGACGGCTTTTTTTCGTTGTCTTTTTATTAGCTACCCTTCTTTTTCCCGCGTCGGTAGCTTTTCCCCCCAGGCCCAAGGGGTTTTTAACGCACCCGACGTGAGGACCTTTGAACCGTTTTTTTAGTTACTGGTTTCTGATGTAAAAAGCGTTGCTCTGAATGTATAATGGGATTTAAGATGGCCAATCTCACCGTTTTGATTTGAGAGAGGACGCCGACGTTCGTCACACGTTGGTCGTGCTGCTCATCTGTACCGTCGAAGGACTTCTTTCCGGTCGGTCGATAACTTTGCTTGGACTTGAATCATGCTTGTTGGCCGCTAAAGTACGTGTGTGTGTGTAATGATGTGATTACATCCCTTTAGTAGATCAACGTATATCGCTCGTCGCTTGAAGGTGCTTATACAGTCTGATCATGTCGTCCTCCAGCTGGTCCATGAAGCTGCCCCCACTACCAACCCCTAGCGTCGCACCTCCTAGACGATCCTAGTCAGTCAGTCGGCGACTGGTCGCGTGTCAAGCCGTTATATAACCCCATACGTACAATCCGCTTCTCCAGATATCCCTTCCTTTCCTACCTTAACACACGCGCGCATAACGCACACATTGATAAACCAAATACGTTTCATATCAATATCATTGACGATGCACGCAGGTATTCCCAGAAAGACTTTCTCCTCCTCCACGTCCGTGTTCAAACCGGTCTTGAACAACAAGTTCTCCTCTTGCCTTCCCACCTCCTCCCACAAGAAAAGCGCTGGCGCTTCTTCCCGTTCCTTTAAAGAAAATATTCCTCCCGTGCCTTCCAAACAGTACGTTTCCCTCTCCTTTCTATCTCTCCTGTCGCGGCTGACACGTCCTTGTCTATGGTTCAGGTGTTCTATCGCTCTTCAAAAATCTTCTAATGATGCCGACGAGCACAATATTGAAAAGAATAATAATAGCAAGCGCGATGACCTGGAGGACGTGCAGAGCGTTGGCTCTAAACACAAGGTGAGTGTTGCTTTTAGTCGTTTTGGGAGACATTTGGATTGATGATAAAGTAGGGCAGAGAAGACGAATATTCCTTCAACTATCCTTTGCTCGGGGACCTATCATCTCCCATGATCGTCGAGGCAGACGAGAACTCTACAATAGTGCCCTTCTCCCTTTCTTCCTTTTCCCCTCATCCAACAATCCTTTGACTATAATGTCATCGATTATGACGAGGAGTACGACATTGACCTTAAACTCGAGACCCGGTTGGCCGCTCGTCACAACGACAGCATTTGAATAATGGAGGCAGGTGAATGTCTTGCGCCGTATGGGCAGAGCGGCTGACGACGAGGCTCCCATTTCTCTTGACTACATTCCAGTACATCATTGACGATGACGATGGGCAAGAGGCCGACGACACCTTTGACCTCTCCGACTTTTTGAGCGAAAATCCCCTTCCACTCGCTCCCCTTCCTCCTGTGCCTGCTCCCACTCCCGTTCCTATCGTGGCGGAAGAAGCCGACGACGCCTTTGACCTTTCTGACTTTCTAGACAAGAACACGCCGATTCTGGGAGAGGATCGTTTGCTGGATACGTCTCTTACGGATCTAATGAAGGTCGACATCGACTACGACCGCGAGTTCCCCAACACTGCCATTGGCCGTCCTCCACATCTCTTTGTTGCCAGGTACAAGCGCGACATGAAGGGAAAGGCGGCTGCTCAAAAGCCATTGAAGAAAAAAGGGAAAAAGACTACTTCTGCTCAGAAAGAGGAAAACAGGTGCGTCCTAGAAGATGGGTGCATTATCGACGCTCCTTTGCAGACCTGGCCGCCGACGTTTAGCGCAAAAGTCCTCAGCCCGAAAAAATCCAAACTTGAAGCAGCAGTAGCGCCCCCGAGCATCCCAAGTCTGTCGTGACAAGCCCGAGCGACGGTGACGTTGTACGTGTGCCAGACAGGGAGCCGCCCGTGTTTGAGGAGAAGGTGATCGAGCACGGCGTCCACAAGGACTTTCTTTTGGACGCGTCGTACCACAATTGGTGTTTAAGGTTCGGCACGCCCCTCACTAACGACGACGACGAGTGCGAGGATGAGGACGTGAGCGAAACATCTTCGAGCATCCCGAGTTTTAAGTGGGGTTTTACACTCATCCACAACCATCGCTGACAACGTTAATGACTGTTCAGCTAGGGCCTCGTTGACAAAGAAATTAGAAGCATCGGATGTACCCTTTTCCAATTACGACTATTCGAGAGTTTTAGGCGCTTGCTGCGAGAACGTGGTGGGATACATTCCTCTCCCTCTGGGCATCGCTGGACCGCTCAAGATTGACGGAACGATGTACCCTATTCCCAAGGCTACAGCCGAGGGCACCCTGGTCGCGTCTACTTCGCGCGGATGCAAGGCACTGAATGCGGGAGGCGGAGTGACGACGGTGTTGACGCAGGACGGCATGACGCGCGAGCCGGCTATCGATTTCCCCTCCGTGACGCGGGCGGCTGAGGCCAAGGCGTGGATTGCAGCTGAGGAAGGCTATGGTATTCTCAAGGAAGCGTTTGAGAGCACGTCGCGGTTTGCCAAGCTGTGGCGCATGAAGACGGCCATGGCTGGGCGGACGCTGTTCGTTCGGTTTGCGACGGCGACAGGGGACGCGATGGGGATGAACATGATCTCCAAGGGGACGGAAAAGGCGCTCGACGTGATGGCCAAGCACTTTCCCGACATGGTCGTGCTCGCGCTTTCGGGCAACTATTGCACGGACAAGAAGCCGGCTGCGATCAACTGGATCGAGGGGAGAGGCAAGGCTGAGGCCGTGATACCTGGCAAGGTTGTTCAGAGTGTGCTCAAGACGACTGTGGAGGGACTGTGCAATTTGAATATAAAGAAGAATCTGGTGGGGAGCGCGATGGCGGGTTCGGTGGGAGGGTTCAATGCACACGCGGCCAACATTTTGACTGCGGTGTTTCTGGCGATGGGCCAGGACCCTGCTCAGAACGTGGAGAGTTCCAACTGTATAACGTTGATGGAGCCGTGAGTACCTACCCACCTTGTTTTCGTCGATGCCTACTAACGAGTTGTGGTCAGAATTAACGGCGGCCAAGACTTGCTCATGTCCGTATCCATACCATCGATTGAAGTCGGTACTTTCGGCGGCGGTACCATTCTCGCACCTCATAGCGCCGTTCTTGAGATGCTCGGCGTCAAAGGCCCACACCCCTCCAAACCTGGAGAAAACGCACAGCGACTGGCACGCATCATCGCTGCGGCCGTGATGGCAGGCGAGCTGTCGCTGCTGAGCGCGCTGGCAGCAGGCCACCTCGTCCGCGCGCACCTGGCGCACAACAGGAGCCAGGTTAACACACCCGTGACGTCCCGCCCGACGACGCCTGGGCCGCATAGCTCCGGCGTTGAGCTGACGAGTGTGCAGGACCAGGTGAAGGCGGCGTTGACGGCAGCACCACATATACCACCACCACCACCCACACCACCGCCATCAACATCACTACCTTCACCGCAACCACCCGAACACAAACAATGAACTTTTTCTTCTATCTACTTTGACTCACAATTACGATACCTTGCCGTAATCGCTCCTGCTAGACTTTTTCGTTTCGTCCTTCACAAGTTGCTCGGTATATCCCTCGACTGGATATTTTATTGCGTAATTTGAGTACTTTGAATAATGTATCATAGTCCACTGGACTATTTTATTCTATCTCGCATTGCATTGAATGGGGATGGTGTGGCTGGACGAGTCGTGACTCAGATGGAATGGGAACGCTTGTGTCCGGGATCATAGAATGAAATTGACCATGACCTCGACAGTGGCGAATGAGATAATTTCTTTTTCGCATAAAATAATCCCTAATTATTTTTTTCTTGCATTCAGCAGGACACCACCTTGATGGCTCCAGCAGGTGGTCGACATACATCATCCATCGCACAACGCATACCTTCCGGCATCATTTATGAAATCCTCCAGTACTTCTCCGCGCCCTTGCTAACAGGACAGCTCGACCATTTTCCTTGGTATCTTGCCCACATCTGCTCTTCTTGGCGCATCGAATTCATGTCCATGCGACGGAACTTTTGGAACGAGATCACCATTTACCTTACACGAAAAGAACAAGGTCGAACTCTCGATGTACTTGACATGTTTCTGGAGTGCAATCTTGGATATCCATTCTCATTCGAGCTGGACGTCCACAGGAACGCCAGCAAATCATACGTTACCCCAATTTTTGATAGGATTATATCGGAGTCAGCTCGCTGGAGGAGGGTCACTTTAAGATTAGACCTGGGTGACATGTCGCCACTGTACCATCTCAAGGGCAAACTCGAACACCTGGAATCCTTGGAATTTTTTTTGGAGGACAACTCGGTTGATTACATCCCAGAGGCATTCACCGACCTCTTCATGTCAGCTCCATATTTGACACGTATGCACATGTATCCCCTTTCAACATGGAACTTCAATTGGCCAATTGTGACGGTTATGCATCTCGAATTGGTCCAACGTGAAGAGGTGGCCCGGCTTCCTCTCATTCTCTCACAAGCAATGCAAATGGAGACATTGTCGATACATAAGCACTTTCAAAGTGGCAAAGATCTCCCCTTTCATGGATTAGTCACACTGCCAAACCTAACTGCATTGGACACGGACTGCTTTTATCTCCTGCAAAACATGATAATACCATCATTAAAAGAACTGCGTTTATCTGTTGGATGGGATGGAACTGGGCCGTATCGTGCAGGTGCTCAAGTTATGAAGTCCTTCATAAGCAGGTCACAGTGCCGAATTCAAACATTGGCTCTAGAGTGTCTCGACATCGAATCAGCCATAGAGATTTTATCGCATACTCCAGACATCAGGGTTTTGTATATGGGTATGATTGCTGGCATGATCGACATCTTTGGGTGGCTCAATGAAATGCATCGAGTCGAAACACCCAAGTTGACCCGCTTGCAATCGTTAACCATGTATAATTCCTCTCTTCCTCCAGGAGAAAACGCACTTGATGAAATTTTTGACTTCATTGCTTGGCGCAGAATACGGATCGAGAACGCAGGTTCCATTGTTGAAAAATTGCAAAAATTTGGTTTCGGAGGTTATTGGGACTCTGAGGGTGAGGCCCATGAGGTCGATGAGGATGATGAGGTCGATGAGGATGTGGATCGTGAGGTACAAGTGCGATTGAGGAAGCTGTGCGAACTACATGGCATCCAATTCTCAGTCAGAATGGATAGGTTCGAGATCAATGGCATCCACGATCGTTCTTCAGATCCTTATGTCTACTCCTCGTTCTTTTCAGAAGATCTTTATGAAAGTTCAGATGAGTACTCGGGGACAATGCCTGTATTCGAGTAATCGGTTTTTAGATGAATCAGAGTTTGCCGAAAGCAGGAGGACGCAACCAGCAACATTAGCTGTCTTGACAATTAATACATGTTGTGGGAGAACGACATGGGCATCTGGGGTAAACGACGTTTACTATGCACACAGGCATTCTCAGAAAGATTGTCTCCTCCTCCTCCGCGTTCAAGCCGGTCTTGAACAACAAATCCTCCTCCACCTCTCCCCACCGTCATACGTCCCGCCTTCCCACCTCCTCCCACAAGAAAAGCGCTGGCGCTTCCCGCTCCTTTAAAGAAAATATTCCTCCCGTTCCTTCCAAACAGTACGTCTCCCTCTCCTTTTCGTCTCTCTTACCGCGGCTGACACGTCCTTATGTCTATCGCCCTTCAAAACCCTTTTAATGGTGCCGACGAGCACAATATTGAAAAGAATAATAATAGCAAGCGCGATGACCTGGAGGACGTGCAGAGCGTTGGCTCTAAACACAAGGTGAATGTTGCTTTTAGTCGTTTTGGGAGACATTTGGATTGATGACAACGTAGGGCAGAGAAGACGAATATTCCTTCAACTATCCTGTGCTCGGGGACCTATCATCTTCCATGATCGTCGAGGCACACGAGAACTCTAGAATAGTACGTTCTCCCTTTCTCCCTTTCTCCCCTTCTTCCTTTTCCCCTCATCCAACAATTCTTTGACTATAATGTCATCGATTATGACGGGGAGTACGACATTGACCTTAAACTCGAATCCTCCCTTTACGAGACCCGGTTGGCCACTCGTCACAACGATAGCATTCGAATAACGATCAAGGGGAGGCAGACGAATGTCTTGCGCCGTATGGGCAGAGCGGCTGACGACGAGGCTCCCATTTCTCTTGACTACATTCCCGACGTTGAAGGCATGCTGGGCGTCGAGTACATCATTGATGATGATGACGATGGGCAAGAGGCCGACGACACCTTTGACCTCTCCGACTTTTTGAGCAAAAATCCCCCCCACTCGCCCCCCTTCCTCCTGTGCCTGCTCCCACTCCCGTTCCTATCGTGGCGGAAGAGGCCGACGACGCCTTTGACCTTTCTGACTTTCTAGACAAGAACACGCCGATTCTGGGAGAGGATCGTTTGCTGGATACGTCTCTTACGGATATAATGAAAGTCGAGATCGACTACGACCGCGAGTTGCGAGTTCCTCAACACTGCCATTGGCCGTCCTCCACATATCTTTGTTGCCAGGTACAAGCGCGACATGAAGAGAAAGGCGGCTGCTCAAAAGGCATTGAGGAAAAAAGGGAAAAAGACTACTTCTGCTCAGAAAGAGGAAAACAGGTGCGTCCTAGAAGATGAGTGCATTATTGACGTTCCTCTGCAGAGCTGGGCGCCGACGTTTAGCGCAAAAGTCCTCAGCCCGGAAAAATCCAAACTTGAAGCAGCAGTAGCGCTCCCGAGCATCCCAAGTCTGATCGTGACAAGCCCGAGCGACGGTGACGATGTACGTGTGCCAGACAGGGAGCCGCCCGTGTTTGAGGAGAAAGTGATTGAGCACGGCGTCCACAAGGACTTTCTTTTGGACGCGTCGTACCACAATTGGTGTTTAAGGTTCGGCACGCCCCTCATTAACGACGACGACGAGTGCGAGGATGAGGACGTGAGCGAAACATCTTCGAGCATCCCGAGTTTTATCGTGACAAACCCGAGCGACGATGTTGTACGTGTACCAGACAGGGAACCACCCGAGTTTGATGAGAAAATGATCAAGTATGGCATGCAAACAAATACTTTCCCCTGGACGATTCATACCACATTTGGTGTCTGAGGTTCGGTGTGCCCCTCCCTGATGACCACGAGAAAGAGGAAGAGGGGGTGCAAGACTCAGCATGATAATGGACCGGAGGTATTGGAGTTTGGCGATGAGGATCCCTTGCACGAACGATATTTATTGATTAGGGAGGCGGAGTTGGTGAGTGACTGGCGCCAACGTTTCTGAAGCTCGTCCCAGTTTTACCATATACCCATCGAATTTCTTTCCTCTGATTCTTTTTTCCTTTCCGTTTTCTGCGTTTGGATACATGTAAGTGGCAGGGGATGCATGAGCAGGGCCCTAGCCAAGCCAGGCGAGTTTGTTCTCTGGCCGATGAAGCCCTGGGGAGGCCTGGCAGCTGGGTGCGGAGGCAGGGAGCTTTGCCACCACTCCTGTCCTGTGCCTAGCCGGTGAACCAGCCCTTGCGCATCAGCAACTGCGTCAATGAAAAATGAGTTAGAGGATCGGACATCGTTCCGATCCTCTGAGTTCTGCCCAGCAATGAGGGGATTGCGTTCAGCCCCAAAGTCTCTCCCATCGCAGACAATCACAAACTGAGATAATCCATGTGCTGTGGCGTGTCACTCTGTGGGTATTGTTAGCCCTCAACGCACGGCTTCACGACACTTTTACCGTAATGACAGGGGACATGGCATGGCGTGCGAAGGTTTAAACATTTCGGCAACTCATGCAAAGCAAACTCAAAGGTAAAGCTTAAAGGACACCCCGCGCACAGCGGAAAAGGTTCTAGATCTTGATAAGAGCCTACATAGTTAAAGTGCGCCGGGACTTGGTTTAACTTGGACACTGATCTGGACGCTTCTCTGGGTATTTTCTAGGACGGCCACCGCACACTTTATCGCGAAAGAACAGGTTGGTATGCATATAACTCGCTCTTCCATGGATCGTGATGTGTTTACGTCTTGACATTGACGGTTCCAAAAACGGTCATCAATGATATGACCACCTCAAACACACTTCATGTCCTATACGGAATCTGCCGCAAGACCTTATCAGTCGACTCAGTTCTTGTGCCCTCCCCTGTCAATGATGATACTGATGGCTTATCGGCATTCCGTTCACACCCTCGCGTCAGTGGGTCTGGTGATACATCAGGTTTCGGATGAACTTGTTACCCGAGAACTGCCCTTGTTACACTTATGAGTGCTTGAGCAACAAATCTATTAGCATGTATTGAAGTGCGCTTTCAAGCACCGACCGACAAGAAATTCTCAGCTTAGCGATAACTAACCATCACGTTCTTCGCCTTTTATTGCCCTTCGCAGCCTCAAAGACGGCATCCTTCCGTTCTTCCACCCTCTGCAAAAATTCCACCTTGCCCAGAAACCCTCCCCCACGCCGATTTGCTTCCAATTCATCCTGCAGCTCGATATCATCAGACGATTGTACATGCGCTTTCCAGTCCATAACCGACTTGTCAAGCGTCGTCAGCTTTTTGGCTCTAGGTGTACCGCGTCCTGGTAGCTCCGTGAGCTGAGTTTTGGGTTTTCGAGGACCTGGGCGTCTGCCATTGGGAGGCGTCGGAGTCCCCGTCTCCTGAGGAGAAGTTGGAATTGGATTTTTTTCAACCACGCTTGAAACCACACTTGAAGTTGACGCTGACACTTGCAAAGCCTCCGCTGGACGCCATGTTGGCCATTTCTTTGCCTCAGGAGAGTCCTCAGGCACCTCAATCACTTCTCTAAATTTCATGTCAGAACAAAAGTTTGCAAGATGGGGGGAAAGCGTGGCACATACGTGACTTCTTCTCCAGCAAAGCGATACCGTTTCTGAACCTTGATCATTCTCTGAGGGACTGCAACCTGAGTCGATGTCGATGGAATTTCATGTACTGACGCTTGGAAGCTTGTCCAGAGAGCTCTGAAATCGTGACTCAGGTCGCTATAATGCGGAAAACGCATTTGAGAATAAGATTCGTACTTCTTCCTTGCTTCTTCCTCATCAGGACTCAATTTTGGAGACTCTGCACGAGCGCGCTTCGACTCGGGCTCGCTTTCGGAAGAAGACGGTTCTTCATCTGAGCCACTGAAAAACATCAGTTCCGACATGTACACGAGCGCATCAGATAGACTGACCGGCGTTTGGAGGAACGTAATCCAAGTCGTTCTCAGAGTCGGATTCGATTCTTGAAGGGTTTGCCGCCATGTTATTCGTTGAGTTGAAGGAGAAAAGGTGGGACGGATAAATTCGTGGGTTACATCATCATCATGCCGTAATAATACTAAGAGCATCAGCATCATCAGCATCAATCATTCTCATGACCAACAACCCATCCAAACGAAATTACAGCTCTTGTCGGGTTTTTGGGCTACCAATATGCCGCAAGAAATTACACGGGCCCCACGGGGCCTGCATATACATAGTTTGTTGCGATGAGTTCGGAAATGAGACTTTTTTTTTCAGAATTCCGCGCGAAATATATTTTTCGCAGATCCATCGAGAGAGAAGAAACATTACTTTTCGGGGATCAATCAATCAAGACCTACAGGATATTCAACGAAGAACTAGAACATACCAAGAGGACATGCTGGACGAGTAAGCTTCACCTTTCAGAAATAGTCATTGAACGCTGGACATAACCGTGAACACCGGCCAACACGTTTCATCTTTCCCCACATCTCCAGGTAGAGTGTTTGATCTATTTCTATCAGAAAGAGATGAATCGGTCATTCCATTTGTGCTGACACAGTTGATTCCGAGGCCGAAGAGTGAGGACTCGAAACTGGTTACACGAGTGGTAAATTGCCCGCGATTTTTCTCGCGCCACATCGTAATACAGAACAAGAAAAATGAATGTACGTGATCAATACAAAGAACGAAACCAAAATGAACTGCCTGAGTAAATTTTCGAACAAGTCTAGTTTTACATACATGAAACAGATAAGTATACAATAATCTCCCAGAGACGCGCCTGCGCCGCGATACCGAGTTCTTCAGTCGCAGTGCTGTTCGATGCCTATAGCACCGCTGATAGCTTCAATGAGTGTGTCTTGGGAGGTGTCACCCGTGGCATCCCACATCGCAAAGCCCAGCAAGCGATTTTCGTTGATATATTTTCCTTTCGCCGCTAATAGACCGAGGACGGTCAGGACGTGTCTTATCATGTATCAGTTACAACGTACCGAAACTTGTCGCGTCATCAAAAGAGACCATAACTTGAGTTTTGGGGTTGTAAACGAATGGCTACAATGACACAAGAATCAGCTAATGGAACAGACTGCGTGAGAGTGAGAGAGCAACGAACCGTTTGACTGCAGGTGTCATACGTGTAGAACATCCCAGGTGCAGCAGTGACCTTCCCATTGTCGTTTTGCAGGAATCCGGCAGTAACCATACCAGAAAAGTTCCAAATTCCACTAGGACCAGCCGGGTTACCACACTCATCGGTCGCTGAGCATTGCGTAAATAAGCACTTTCAGAACAAGAAGCATGCGCCTTACTGGTGGTGTTGGTCTCGCCTTGGCCGAGGGGCTGGTGATACTTGTTGAATGCTGGATACAGCGAGAGAGCATTGTTAACGACGGCTGCGCTATTGTCAACGGAGAAGCTGTGTCCATAGGCGGCCACGCCGAGGACGATCTGATATCGTCAACTTTTCATGTAAATTTGACAAGAGTAAAATTATGCACCTGTTCGGCAGGGAAACCAGCGCTAGTCCAAGCCTTGACAGCGGACTGAGCAGAACCGTCCTGTTGAGGGGCGCAAGAGTCGTATAGAGGTGCGTTGGGGCCAACGGTGGATGACCAAGAACCCCAGACATCGTAGTTCATTACAGCTGTCATTTCGTTTTAGATCATAGCAGCCGATAAGATAGGATCGACGACTGACCAATGTAGTTTAGCACCTTGGAAAACCCGGAGACATCGGTGGACGGCGAGCCACCCGACCCGGCGAATGGCGTCAGACCAACCGAAGCAGACAACTGCACATGGGGGCCCACGGCCGTGCGAAGCTTTTGAAGGAAGGAAAGGTAGTTTGTTGTGTCATCCGGGGAGATGACGTTACACCCGACGCCCTGGTGGTTAGGATATTCCCAACTGTCATGTTCGTGAATACACATGTCATTGTTTTTCTGCGCATACATGGACTTACTCGAAATCGACACCAGCAAGCTTGTACTGCTTGATCAGGCTCACGACAGCTTGGACGAAGCCATCTTGATTGCTGGGCTGTACGTTCGTCGAAAAGTATCGCGAGCCCGTCCAACCGCCAATGGAGATGAACGCGCCAACATCCTTAGTGGCACTCAGCATTCGTACGATCACAGGCCGAGGTAAACACGTACCTCTTTCTCGGCTCGTGCAATGAAGTTTGTGAGGAGGGTTTGATCTATCAAACCCATGGAAATATAGGGTGCCCCATTTGTGGTAACGCTTGTAGGGGCTGATCAGGGTCACGTCAAAAGGCAAAGAGATAACCACTAACGCAAATGCAAATGTCAAATGAGAGTAAGAACTCCAGGGGATCAGGTCGAGATCGTAGTTGGATTTCCATCCGGGGAACCATGCAGTTGCGACGACATCCGAGGAGGAGCCACCATTGCCGCCTTTGTTTGTGTGCGTGGTGACTTGAGGGCCCTTGGGTGGAGCCAGCCCACACGAAGGCGCAGCGAAAACAGTGGAGACAATAAAAGAGAGAACGGTGGAGATGAAGAGTGCCAGACGCATGGTGGATGAAGAAGATGAGGGGAAAAAGGGAGGGAGGAAGGGATATAAGTAGGGCCGGGTCACGATCAGTCGGGATTGTTATACGTGAAACAATGAGGCTGACGAGGACAATTAAGTAAAGCCTTTGTCTATGTATGGACGGCCGCATTACCCGTACGGCGCCGGTGGAGTCTGTGGGATGCATGGTGACCATCATCTCTTTCTTCATGCAATAGCCTCGTGTTCCTGTTTTCATACCATCACGGGAACTGACCTGATCCCGATGCACATGGCCATCTCGCAGTCGAGGTGAAACAATGTCCTCTGATAAACACACTCAGTATGATCGATATATTTATCTTCTACCAGTGTTCCCTGCCAATCCTATCCGAGCAGCCAGCTGCCTCGCGTGAATCGCCTGTAACCTCTTTGACCTCGCGAAAAGCACGACGAGCGATATGACGGCAAATAGGATATTGCATGCGATGAACTCGTAAAAGTCTGCACGTTCCCTGCTTGGAATACGCCCGCAGGATTCCCAGGCAAGTGTCTCCCCCGCGGGGTGCTCAGCTTCATCATGGTCCAACAAGGAGGCAGGTGATGCATTGCCATGCTCATCTGTGGTAGAATGGGCTTTATTGATTCGTGACGGCGTGGTATCGTTAACGCAATGCATCAATCGTCTGTTACCAAAAGGTCGACAGAATGGCTCGTGCAGCTGTAACGTTCATCATCTCAGAGATATTGATTACGTTCATTTAGGAAAAACTTACTGCATCCTCGGGACATGGCTCGCATATCCCAAAGGGCAGGCAGATAAGGTCCGGTTGCGTTCCGTTTGTGTTGTGAGTTTCGTCAGGCAAAGCTGAGGCGATGGCGCACGTAAAGAGTGTTCTTGTGATCATCATGAGGAAACAACAGTAGATCCGGACCGCTTTCACTTACAGACATAGTGCGACAGCCGCTGCCAACGATGGCGCACGACTAAGCATCGAATGGACATGAACGTTCGTGTTCAAGTTGGTGTACCAAGGCGGTGAGACGTGGGAAAGAGCGCGCACCGAATACTCTCTTCACTATTCAGTACTTTGTAGCAAATCATGTCTCGCAAAGCAGCCGTAATCGAAGAGTTCGACGACGATACCGACCTGCCGCTTCCCAGCCAACCGCTGCCCAATACGGGCGCACGAGGGCCGCTGCTGGAAGCGATCCAGTCCTCGGACGAGGACGAAGATGATTATCCGTCCCGGGCAGGACCCGCGTCGCCCTCAGGCAAATCCAAGTCTCCCTTCCGACCCCCACCGACAGATAACAGCAGGCTTGCAGGGAAGGGCACGGTGACGGACATCACGCCTTACAAGTCGTCTGTAGCTTTTATACTATCTAATGCGGGAAGCGCATTGATGGACTGAGCCTCGTTGCAGATGGACTTGTATCTACCCTATATACATTGACGCAAAGCGGCCCTACGGAACGGGACAGCGCAGGGTAGAGCGGGCTAAAGGCGTATGGTGGCCGCTCAGCAAAGACATTGCAGATGCGGCCAACCGACTAGGACTAGGAACGTTGCACGAGGTTAACAAGGCCCACCCTCGGGACTGGGAGAACCCTGGACGTGTACGAGTGCAGTGGAAGAAGGACGGCCGAGTGGTCAACCCCGTCATAAAAACGAGTAAGGCGTTCATGCATCGCATATAAATGATAAAAATTACGTGTTGCAGAGAAACAATTGCTGGAGACGATTTGTCTGCAGATACAGCTAGCCAAGCCAGAAAATGTCCCAAAGCCGCCGTACAATACATTTGCTTCTCAGCCAGCATCGACCCCTACAAAGCCTACAACAGCATCGAGTAAAGGCAAACAGCCTGTGACGGCCAAGATGAAATCACCGCCTCCCTTGCCGCCGAAAAAAACTGGCGGACGGCGAGTGCCCATACCGCCAGAACCTCACCCTGCGCTGGCGAACCGGGTGTCGGCGTATTCACCAGCGATAAGCACGGGAGTGCTGGTGGATACGGTGAAAGCGGGGATGAATGCGACGGAAGGGCAGGGAACGGGGGCAGGTGGTGGCGCAGGGTTGCAGAAGGGCAAGAGGAAAGTAATCAGAGTCCGAGGATAATTAAATAAAATAAATAGAAATTGATGATATCGATAACGTGGCCATCGATGTTCCCAAGAGTTCCCAAGCGTTCAGCTCTTCTTCTAGCCGCCATGTAGTTGCCCTGCGCTTGTATGACACAGTTATATATGCGTGTAAATGCATGCGCTTGATCTTCTGCCTTGAATTGCCTCTCATATCTTGACTTTGCGCTGATTGCTGTCAGATGTTGTCCACTTTTCCGACTTGCTTGCTTATTGCAATAACCTCACCGATCTTGTCGGACACTACCGTGGTATGTTGACTTGAAATTCACATATGGGCAACAGCTCATACTACTTGGGCGCAAAACACAGCAGTGTATTCCCACTGCTGGGTGACTGGGTCCCAGGCCCGTCAAAATTACGCACAGTTACAGGTAAACTGTGCGAGAAGCGATAGCACACGTGACTATGACTTCCTGATTTGGCAAGGATGTCTGGTTTTTGGAGACGTCGACCGAAAGCAGGTGAATTGATCGATGCTCGTCTAGGATGCTATGTGATCTGTGACTTCCGACCCGCTACAAGAGCCAGGTTCCTACCTCTCCCTTCCATTCTTCCCCCCATTTACTGCTTCTTTCTGTCATGCCTGTCCCTCTCAGAAATAATGCTGAGCCCATACCAAAACTCAATCATGCTGCTCTCGAGACCACCTTTGTTGGTCTCGAGCACTCCTTGTCCACTTCAGACGTGCCCGTACACCAATACCGCGGCATAAAATATGCCTCCGTCCCCGGTCGTTTTCGTCAATCGAGGCTTTGGTCAAACTATCCGATGATAACCGACGCCTCAAAGCACGGGTTCGTCCCTTGCTCTCTTCTTTCCCACACATCTCATTCTCCTTCTAGTCCCATATGCCCTCAGATCAGAAGTGGAAGAAGTGTAGAGGAGGCTATGCTTGGCCTCCCTGCATTCCCCAAGGAACATTTCACACAAGACGAATTTGAATGCCTTAACCTGACCGTCACATGCCCTGCGGGTCTTACACCCCAGTCACGTCTCCCTGTCATGCTGTGGATCCATGGGTAGGTTGCCACCCACTTAAGTCACACTGACGCATCTCATCGTGGCGTTCCAGTGGAGGCGACAGGGGTCACGGCTCCCACTGGATCTACGACGGTGGTGCTTTGGTGCGCAAGAGCATCACGATTAACAAACCTGTGATCCTGGTAGCGATCAAGTCAGTCCATTTTATTGGTCACCAGACTTTGTAATGTTGAATTCTTCCCAGTTTCCGGATCGGTTTATTTGGTTTTGCCGCCAGTAGCCTTCTTCGCGAGGACAAGGCTATAGGAGATGAAGGCGTAGGTAATTACGGTATGTTTGCTTCCACATCAATACGATCACACTTCATTGATAATCAATTTAGGCTTGCGGGATCAAAGGAGAGCCATGGAATGGCTGCATCAGTACATTGACGGCTTTGGAGGCGATCCTAACAATATTACCCTTTTTGGATCATCTACGGGAGGTGCCGACATCATCTGCCACCTCCTGTCTGTCGAAAACGAGATTAGACCGTTGTTCCACCGCGCAGTCGTCCAAAGTGCCATTTTTGACCCCGTCATACCCGATGTCTCCGCCGCCGGTTGGCGTCTCAGCAGGGCCATGGCCGCCTTGCATGTGACGACGGCCAAGGATTTCAAGGCGCTAGAGGCTAACAAACTCGTCGGCGCAGGTCTTACATATCGCGCAGTTGATGATGGTTCCTTCTTCCGACAGGGATGGCAAGACTATTTTGGCGAGAAACCGGATACGAAACCTAAATCGCAACTACTGCGCGCAGTTCGCAGCGGTTCGCGCCGTGTATCTAGATCCTCGTCTCGTGGCCTTCGGTCAGCATCTCGTTCGGTCTCAACTCCTCAATCTGCAACTTCACAACTCCAGCCCCTTGTCATTGGCGACTGCGCCTGTGATTCCCATCTTTGGTCGGTCGCGGCTTCCTTGTGGTCATCCACGTCCGTCTTTCGCCGATTACGTGCTGTGTGTCAGACTTTAGTCAAGTCCAACAGCCTCTTGCGCGCTTATGACATTAGCTCTTACACACCCGACGACGAAATTGTCGACCGCGTTCTGGATCTCATCAACGACGCACGAGTCGCCTGGCCGACGGAACATGTCGCTCAAATCTCGAAGCGAGAACGGGCCGTTTATCGTTATGTGTTTGATCAAGAAACTCCGTCCCGGGGTGTCCCGCACCATGCGGCCGACCTCGTGTACCTGTTCGATAACGTCCCGCTCGACATTGTCGACAACGAACCCCCCACGTCCATCAAGGTCATTGATAACGACTCACCCAAGATCACGACGACGCCGACTCCCACTGCCGCTCCTACCCCGCAGATTCCGGCTCGGAGGTCTTCTTCCCTTTCGCCAACCACGACCACGGCACGCGGCAGAGTCCCCCCTCGCACCTTGCGGGAATGCCCCTCCGAGTCCGACTTTGACGAGGACATGGATCTCCTCTTCGACGACTCGGATTCGGACGAGTCCGTCTCCACTCCGCGGACCGAGGACGACTTTGACTGGATGCGGCCCATCGTGGACGAGTGGTCCTATTCGCGCGTGCGCGATGCCATCCAAGAAAGGTGGATCGCGTTTGCCCACGGTGATGCCCCCTGGAAGGAAGACAGGGTCTTCGTCTTTGGCCCTGAGGGAGAGACGGGCGAGCGCTCCATGTCCATCTTCGAGGGCCGTAGGAGAAGTAAGCTGTGGAAGGAGGCGCTCGAGCCCCTCGGTGCATCGCTCGTGCACAAGATTGGCGTCGAGCTCAGCAGAGGTCCCTGAGCGATCATCTCCACACAAACGAAAAAATCGGGTATTATTCTTTTTTGACTCACGGTTTTGATTGGGTTGCATTTGCATTCTCTCTCTCTCTCCTCTCTCTCCTCTATTATAGGCATCTCATCGGGAAATGTAATTGCAATGGTTTTTTTTTGGATTGGTTTATATGTTGTGCCTTTTGGGACCAAGACTGTTAGGTTAGGTTAGGCTTGAATATTCCACAATGTGTGATTAAAAAATTGGGAGCTAAATTGGCAATTTTAATTCATCAGTCTACATGACAATAGTAGTAGTAAGCTCATAAAGTAGTCATAGATAAATCTAAGATGACAGGATGCATTCAAGTCTCCGAGCGTCTCTAAGCGCTAGCCCGCGCTGCCCTGCCCTACAGACGAATCAGATCTGTGGCACCAACAAATTAGATTCACAAACCTTTCTTCGGGGTCGAAGGCGCCTCTTGCCTTCATCTTCAGAACGATCCTCTTGATCTGTGGGTCCCGGTTCTGATGCCGTAGGTTTCTCCGATATCCTGTCGGTCTCCGCTTCCGAGTCCGTGATATCGGGCTCCTCATCCTCGTCTTCTTCATCATCAGACCGCCATTTCTTTGAAGTATTGCGTGCTCGTCTAATCGATGATTATTCTCTCTCACTCTTGTTAAGGAATTCCCTTACTTTGACGGCCCTGATGACTTGGTTGGCGCCTTGCGTTTCGTGGGCGCTTTTCTTTCCTTCTTCGCTGACCGTCAGCTGGTGATACACAGTGCTCGAAAAACTATACCTTTATCGTTGATCCTCGCTGTCCGGACTTGATAAACGTGGTCAATGCCGCGGAAGCCGCTTCAGGAAAATATACAGTCTTCACGATCTTGTGAACTTTTTAGTCCAAATGAAAATGGTGCATAGCAACGTATCACATGCCTTGTTTGCAGTTTCCGCATTCGGCAGAGCTCGGAGGATATCCGATGGAAGTTTGACCTTACCAGGATAGCTTTGAATACTCCAAGAGTTCTGGTGGGCACGGGTCCTGATAAGTTCTTGAGCCATCTCGCAAATGGCATAAAAATTCTGATGCAGCATAGATTAGCATTTCCTTTAGGATTTAGCTCGATACAAACCTCGCTATGACCGTGGGATTCGGCGTCGCGAACAGTCTTGCCTTTCATCGCGAGGTGGTATAGTAAAGATATCGTTTCCGTCGATCCAACCAAGTCCAGATAAAACTGAATATATCTGTGCCCATCATGAGCAGCGTAAAGGTGGATAATTCAAAACAAACTTTGCAATATCCATCAAGTCTTCTGGAGAAGTGCCAAAATCGGGATGGTGCGCCAAAAGATGAAGCAGCCGAATAAACGTCATTTCCAGGTGTTGTATCTTTACAGCTAATGCACCAGTCAGTAATATCATTTCACAAGGCAAGTAATCGGACATACCGGCAGGCAGTTTCTTCATAGCAGCTTGCACATATGATAAAGCCTGATAACCTGATTATCATGCGGTTGAAGGCATGGCGCATAGCTTACCTTTATCTTCACGTCTTCCTCTGGGTCATGGATTGTCAAAAACAATATAACGTTGTACCGCGCAGGTATTTTCCGAGACTGGAGAAGGGGGATCAATTTGGTCAAAAATGATATTCGGACATTGTAGCATGAGTCCTATGACGAGCTAAGCAAAGAAGTATATCTATTGCAGACTACTCACTTGAACAACTACAGCCAGTCGGAGAAATCTCGGAATCAGGGCATTCGCATACACTTCAATCACTGACATGTGGAGCAACGAGACTGCTGCTTGGAGTCTCATGCGCGACATAGCCTTTGGACTGCAACAATTACGTTAAAGGCCGCCGCACGATCAGGGTAGGACGTACTTTTCGTTCGCATCAGGCGTCAATGATCCGTTGTTCTCTAAGATTGATGCAAACATTTTCAGAACTGGAGTGGCAATGTCGAGAGCTTTGTCAGAGGAGCCAAAGGCTAGACTTCTATTCCTGCAAACTTTGAGTGCCAAAAGTTTCGCTTTCAGCTCATCGGGAACTTGTTCATCTTCAAACCACTCTTCGTCCGTTTCCATGTCGTCCTGGAATACAATGTCAGAGCGTGATTCTTTTCTTTGGAATATAAACTTACCGGGTTTGCAACAATTGGAACCATGAGTAGATTTTTTAATAGGAAGGTCATGATAACGTCGCTCTTCTGCTCGAATGCCTCTGGCGCGTAGCGAGCAAATTGGGCGAGGGCTGCAATCCTTGCTACTAGAATGACCATGTCACTTTCGCTCAAGTCATTGCTTATTTTCTACAATGCGGCATGTAAATACGGAAAGCAGTGGACAAAAAGTAGAACTCACTTCAACCACTTCTGCGCACGCTTCTTCCTTGTTTCGTGAAAATGCTAGGAAGCGAGCGGCAAACTTTGCATGCCGTGGATCTGATTGTAAGGCATGACGAATGATACGCTCGACAGTGCGACTAGAGAGAAGGGCCGGTAAAATATGTGTGATATACATATATATTAACGTACGAGTCATTCGGAGCCAATTCTTCGTCCAATCGCGCAACAGACGACAACGCTTGCAGACAGACCTCTAAGGCAACTTGATTTCTCTCATCAGCCACACCTTTACAAAGTTCACTGATGTGAGACTTGTACAACAGCGGGGAGTGCTTGGATACGTAAGTCAACAACACCTGTGCATGACCTGCCGTTATCTGTGATTGGGAATGTGGACCACCTTGAGCCTTGTGTATACGTTTTAGAAGAGTAGGTATGGATGATTGATTAATCAAGCGAAAACTCGCGCGCCAAAGGATTGTTGACATGGTAGGTATAAGTCCTGGTGATGATTGATCCAAGCGCTTCTCCAAGTCGTGCTGAGGGATGAGATATCTATCAATGAGAGCGAGAAAACAGCTGGTAGGGCACAAACAGTCGCTTTAACCAATCCCTTGAGATCCGTTTGAGGATCCATACACGTTTTCAACAGCTTGTACAGTCTTGGCTCGTTAAGCCTAGCAAATGTTCGCAGGTCTTCAGTCGCTTTATGCGGGTCATTGAAGCCAACTAGCCACTAGTCAACAATGAATACTTATGATGAAAACAGCACCTTAACTTGCAATAACCTGTATTATAGAGTGCAGTCTACGTGTAACATCTTCTTCATTTTCATCAATAATACCACCCTATATGCAGTATTCAGCATGCCTGTCTCAAAAACGGAAAAAGTATACATTGTTTTGAACGCATGCTTCAACAAAGTGTTCATAAACAGTCGGCCGGCTAAATCAATCAGTAACTTGGATTGGATGCACCAAATAACTTACACTTTCCTAAGCCCGGTAAGGCCCAACAGCGCATGTATCGACTTGTTTGTGAGATACCTCATGGTATTCAGTAACCTGTCTGTCCACGCAACCTCGTCCACTTCGACTCCTTTCGTGTTATTTGAGGGACTTGGCAGTGGAAGGATAAAATCCGATACCACTTGCTCAACGACCGCCCTGCCATAAATTAATGATGTAATCTGATCAGTTCAATGCATAGCATACAAAACTTCGCCGTTTTTCAGCATCATTTGGAGTATTTCGTCCGGGATCCATGCAAATTGCTGGATAGCTGATGGATCATTATTTTCACTGAACTACGTTAGATAGCCTCTATGATTCAAAGTATATATAACTTGCATTTCGGGATATGCCGCACTGTACAGTTTTCCTAAGCTATTCAAAGCTTCGATGCGTACAGCCGACTGCATTATTTAAGGATGAGAAATATATTGTGCACGTTCAACGAACCTTTTTGTCTGCGCCTCTTTCAGCGATGGCTCGAAGCTGACGTTCAGAAACATGATGCAGGGCCATTTCGTAATCCAGTTGCGAAAAGACTTTGCATGCAGCAGCTCGAACCCTCTCGTCCGGGTCAAGTAATTTTGCACTAAGAGACTCTGGCTAGCTGTTAGTCGTGGTTCGAGATAATCTAGAACGACATGGACCTTCGATTGTGTCTCGTAGTTCGGGAAGACCAATTATGAGACCTCGTGTTGCTTCGACAAACAGAACACGGATAGAAGATGTTTTGTCGCTCCGCCTAGAGAGCCAAACAGTCCAAGTGGTCGGATACTTTTTCACGAGGTCTGCTCCCGATTTGGCTGCAAACATCTCTCCTAGTACCTGCACTGCGATGGATCGCACAGTGTTATCCTCTGCCCGTAGTTCCTCTTCCAGTTGGGGAATCACGCTGTGCAGAAGTCCTGGACATGATTCGTGCAAACGTTTGATGAGGTCGTGTGCGGATCGAATTTCGTTGTAGCCTTCTTCGGCACGTGAATTGACGTAGATGATGTCGGAGAAGTACTGTGATACATGTCGCTGCAGCCTGTCAGCTGTGGCATTGCAGATTTGGACGGCTAGTCGGTAGGCAGGATGTTCGATGCGCTGTCAAGGCGTAGGAAAACATATGAGTAAAAGGTCGAGTTTTGAAAGCACTATACAACGCGTCTGCTGGTATTATACAGGGCGCGTTGACAGGAAGAAATGACCAACGTACCGCATTTTTTTCCATAAACTGCGACATAATAGCCTCTAGCACGTCTGACGGTAGCGATTGACATTCATCTAGCAATGCCACTAGAATATCGGCGATAAACAACTCCACTTTCTTGTTCGACAGGTCGCGTCGGACGAGTGTAAAGAAGGCGCGAAAGATTTCGACCAACAGTTCATCTGCACTGGGGAGGTCGCAGACGAGAACGACGCTCTTGACTGTGGAGAGAGATTCGAGAAGAATGAAATATTGGTCGTAGTAGGGAGAGTCGGTTCCCGTCAGGCCAGCGGTCAGTTGGCGGAAAAAGAATTGAAAGATGTCGCGGAGTTCTGCCTGAGTATAGGGGGCATCTGGCGCATATAGGCGCAATATATCAGCGAGACAGCACGCAGCGTGAGCTTTGACGCCCCTGTCTTTGTGCAGGAGAATAGAAGTGCTGACGAGCTCCTTGCGGACATTAGCGAGTGAGGTGCGGTCGACATGTTCCTGGTCGAGCTGTATGAGATGAGTATGAAGAGATTTGAGTTTCTTGAGCAGGGCATCAGCAGCAATGCCCTTTGTCAAGAGCTTGTCAGCGAAAGCGAGCTTCTTCTTCTGGGGCGAGCGGGCAGCGCCGCTGAGTCTTGTCTGAGCGACCATGGCTGGAGGCACGCGTTGTTTGGGACTTGTTTGGTCACCGATTGTCCATTCCTCTCATGTCAAAGCAGCCCACCATTCCGCCAAAGCGCGTCCTACCGTCCAAGGAGGCTTCGCTCTTCAAAGAGCTGCTTTCGCTCTACGAAAATCGCCAGCTCAAAAAGGCCCTCAAAACGGCAGACCAGATCCTCAAAAAATTCTCCGAGCATGGAGGTATGTCCCGTCGTCGCTCCACGTCCCTGCTCGACGCTCTACACAGAAACAATATGCATGAAGGGACTCGTTACGACTCACATGGGAAAAAGAGAGGAGGGTTTGGAACTTGTCAAGAAGGGCATGCGTCTCGATCTCACATCTCATATCTGCTGGCATGTCTTCGGACTGATCCAAAAGGGCGAAAAGAATTACGAGGAAGCTCTCAAATCATACACTCAGGCATTGCGTTTCGATAGAGTAAGTCGCTCTATGTTCGGAATGTCATCTAATACCTCTTTAGGATAATATGAATATCTTGCGAGATACTGCACATCTGCAAACGCAATTGCGTCTATTTGACGGTCTGGTAGAGACGCGTTATGCTCTACTACGACTCCGTCCTAGTCTACGGCAGAACTGGATTGCGCTTGCTGTCGCACACCATTTGAATGGAAACCTTGCTCAGACCAAGAAATTACTGGAACACTACGATAAATGCCTAAGAGTGGGCACTCCATCTTACGTCCATAAGAGGTCTTGACCTTTCAAGCAGAATCTACCTGACTACGATGTGGAGCAATCAGAGACTATGCTATATCATGTTCGAGTTCTTGAAGACCTAGGCCAAGTCAAGGAAGCGCTTTCTCTACTCGATGCGAAAGCTAAGGATAGAGTCATTGTAGATCGTACAGCCATTATGGAGAACCGAGGTCAATCCTTCTCTGTACCCCCACTTTCGCGCTCTTAGTTTGATCTAGCTCGTCTCCTGCAGAAACTTGGATCTGAACATGCGAAGAACGCTTGGCGCGCTTTGATAGAACAGAATTCCGAGTCCTATGCTTACTACCAAGGCTACCTATCAAGCCAAGGTTGCAACTTTGGTATGTACCTACACTGACAATGCTTGTCTTGACATATTACGTTTCAGATCAACCCAGTGCAGAAGCACTCCAAATTCTCCGGACTTTCTCTGCCGATATACCCAAGGCAAGGGCTCCTCAGCGCCTTGCTTTGAATATTGCTTCTGGAGACGATTTCAGAGAGCTTGTACAGCCCTATGTCCTCTCTAGTCTAGAAAAAGGCATACCTTCTCTTTTTGCCGATCTGAAGACCCTATACAAGGACGAGTTCAGACGTCAGACGATAGAAGACATTGTTGAGAAGTCAATCAAGGATCAACACCTGGACAACCCGCAATTGTCACACTCCGAACCAACCACTTATCTCTGGACATTATACTTCCTTGCGCAACATTACTCTTATCTTGGTCACCATGAACGTGCATTAACCATTCTCAACAGCGCCATGAGGCATACTCCCACACTTCCAGAGCTTCATCAGTTTAAAGCTCGCGTTCTGAAGCGATGCGGTGACGTCCTCGGAGCAGCACGGTGTGTTAACGATGCACGACTATTGGATGGTCAGGATCGCTTCCTTAATGCCAAATGTGGTAAATACCTGCTCCGAGCAGGCATGATTGATGAAGCCAACTCAATTCTCCGCTTGTTCACCAAAGTAACGCGGCGTGAATCCGTGACTTATTACCGCTCGAGCTAATGTGGGTTTCACAGAAGGATGCTGTAAGTACCGAAGCGGATCTTGAGGACATGCAATCACTTCTGTATCTCACTGAGTTGGCCAACGCCTACTACCGCATCGGAAAGCTGAATATTGCGTTAAAGAAATATACGGCGATCCATAAGGTGATTATCTCATTTCACGCGGCTGTTCTCCTGTATCTTTTCTGCCAGGTTTTCAATGAATTTGACGACGATCAATACGATTTTCACGGTTATAATCTGAGAAAGTTCACCATCAACGTTTATCTACAGTGCGTGACATGATTCTCAGTTGTAAGCACCAATGTATCCACAGGACGGACCAGCCTCCTTACATGGGAGGATCAAGTTCGAAAACATCCAGCCTATGTTACCTCTGTTATAAATGCCGCACAGGTATTAGCAAATGATTAGCTTGTCGTTGTTGTTGAGTAATATGTACCACCAGATCTTTGTAGCCGTTCACGACACACCATCTCTTGCAAATCCTGTTTCACATACTCGTACGTGTTCTACGATCATTTCTGTGTCACTCGAATCATTTTGTCTTAAGCCCAGCTAACCGACGAAGAGAAAAGGGCCAAGAAAAAGGCAAAGAAAGCTGCCCAAAAGTCGCAAGAAGAGGCAAAGAAAGGTGGAAATCCTTTGGACAGTCGCACAAAACAAAAAAAAATCTGATGTCGTACAGTCACGCCTCAATTATCCCACGAAGACAAAGGCCTAGATGCTCCTCCTTTAAAAGACGAGGATCCAGATGGAATAAAGCTATTGCAAAGCCCAGATCCTCTGGAACGTGCCGCAAAACTTTTGCATCCTTTGCTTTCCCTGGCGCCAAACAATATCGACATCTGGTTTGTCCAGTATGACGTATCAATACGTCGAAGTAAGCCCCGACGCGCATTCGTAAAAAGCTTTGATACTGATTGAGTCGAAAGGAAAATTTATGCAGGCTATCAAAGCACTAGAGACAGCCCGATCATTAGATCCAGATCATCCTGAACTGCATGTTCGCATTGTACATTTCAAGCAAACAGGTGCCGTTATCTCGACCTCACGTCTTTGCGGCTGACCCTTTCTGCTGCAGTTACCTCTCTGCCCCAAGAACCACCTGCACCCGTTGGACCTGTTGTCTCAGAGAGCGTTTCAATTATCTTCCCAGAGGGCATCTCCGCAGAGACTTACAATACCCAATACCTCCAAAGACATTCTAATTCTGCATCTGCTATACTCGCTGTCGCCAAAGTGGCTGCTGAAATATTCCACACACCGAGGGAAGAAGTGGAAAGCATCGTATTCGGCGCGATAGGAAACGGTGTACAATTGGACATTGTGGTACGGCGATACTGATCTCTTGTGCTTCTTTCGCCTTATTGGTGAATGCAGACCGCACAACGCACCCTCACCTTCCTGTCGTCAATATCTTCACCGCGGTTAGATGAATTCAGGACCGTTTGCGACTCCAAGTTCCAACTATCAACGATTTTTAAGAGTGCCGAAGAACAAGCGCAGCTTCGGCAGCAAGTCCTTGCTGCTGGGAATCACGATTTGCAAGAGGCTAACGGCACTTCGGGCCCTGGTGCAAACGCGGACGTTGGTGGCAGATGAAAGGATGAAAATCGAGTAAGTTGGCGTATGGCGGCGGGAGTTGGTTGTCGCTTTAATTATGCGGGTGATGCTTAATTATTGACGCTAGAACTGCCGTTGTGCACATGTGACTGGTTACTAGGAATGAAAGGACTAGGTACCCTCGTTGAACGTCGTCGCAACGGCTCGTGCACACCACATGCACAGACCTGCTTTATGCGAGAGTAATTATACATGTAATTGGGTACTAGATAAGCGTCGGCTTACGCCAACAGCAACCTTACTTGGCCGTTTTGAGGGCGTGTTAGCAACCAAATTGTAGTAGCGAAATCCGGCAATAATTTAATGTACATGTGAATAGTAATGGGAAGTAGTTTGGCGTTAGTATGTATTTTTATTAACAAACTGGTCAGCGATTTGGCTCAATTTTCTTGTCGAAGAACGAGGCTTTTCCCAAACTTGTATAGTTTGAATGTGTGCTGCAAAGAAGTTGTTATTTTATACTCACCAACTGTCCTCCACCCCTGAACTTAGCCCTAGCCTGCCTGCATGAGCCCAGACATACATCAACAAGGTCCCTGACTCTCATTCCACGCGCGCGGCTTTTCAGGTTGCGAGCTTTTGATCCGCGGGAAAGCGGGAAAGGTACATTGCCGAGCTCGGCAGGAGAGGTGTGGTGGTAATGGACGGTCACGTCACGTGCGTCACCACGTTCATCGGAGTTTGAATGATTCGCGGTTTCATCACAATGCCACCAAGTTTGGAACCGCTGTCAATGACGCCCATAAGACAAAAGCGCCCACTGGACGATACCGACGCTTCCCCGATAAACAAAAAAACCAAGCGAGACAAGATCATCGGAATGGCTGAGGACATGCGCAACTCGGTTCAGGCTATGCGGCAGATTGTCGAGGAAAGATATTCAGATAAGATACAACAGAGCAATTACATCTTGGATGCCTGGCAGGACGTTTGGCACATTGTGTGCACTAAGGGGATGAACCAGGAAGGTTGGATGAGCGACGAACTGCTAAATGCGCGCCTGCCACAAGATGGTGAGTCCACATCCCAATAATTAAGTGATTGTTCGATGATGCCATTGTAGCTTATTTGTCCCCGTTTTACAACAGTATGTACGAAGATTTTCTAAAGATGCAAGGTGGGGTAAAAGAGGCTGAGCGCGTCCTCGACTCGATTCCGGAGATGAGACGGAAGATCACAAATGCATATATCGCGGAAAAGGCAGTTTATATGGAGATATTCACCAAGTGGACGCTTGTATGCGAGGCGGTGTGTGATGGTATGCCCTTACCTCAGCCCTTTCTCGACGCGCGTTTGCCAGACCGTGAGTACCTCCTAATCGCCAAGATCATGGCTGTTATCATCACCGTAGGCCTCGAATACAAGTTTTACAACAATAATTACCAATCGTTTGCCGATCTCGTTCAGCTCCATGTAAAAAGCCTTCCTTCGCCGTCTGATTTTGGCAAAGACGGTCGGTGGGGTGAAGAACAGCGAAAGGAATGCCGTATTTACTGTTTGCGCCCCCCGGAGGCCCGCAGTCTACCACTGTGCATTTTACACGATGTCTTCCGTCAATATTTGCTCAACATTAAACAACCTCTTCCTCTTGCATCCGATACTGCCATCACGGCCCAGCGAATAGCAGCCAAGCTATGCACAAATATGGGGGTGTCTGTTTCAAACAAAAGTACCACAGCACATCATTCGAGAGATAACAAAAGAACCAAGGAGTTCGACGCATGTATTTCTGATTTCTTGGGCAAATTCGAGCCAATGTATTACTTGAACCCAGGCCGTGATGCGCATAGTGGAATAGCCGACGGTGCTTTATTAATGAATGGCATTCTTATAGCATTGCGAGAGATGAAAGCGGACCCGGAGATAGTGGCGATGCGTATATGCAGGTGGCGCGTTGTTATGACCTTGCAGTGAAAGTTTTGCGACAGAACCGCGCAGATGATTACGTGCGCCAAGGCGCACCGATGTTTCTGTTATGCATCGTTGGTGAGTTCGTTCCGATCACATTGTGCACCTGTTGATCATCCTGATGTGCAGGGCCTATGATCAATGTCTCAGGCGGCTTCTATGATGGCGA
This sequence comes from Amanita phalloides, assembly GCA_032173475.1. Classification (NCBI taxonomy): domain Eukaryota; kingdom Fungi; phylum Basidiomycota; class Agaricomycetes; order Agaricales; family Amanitaceae; genus Amanita; species Amanita phalloides. The sequence goes on from JAENRT010000103.1 coordinate 83,903, forward strand.
GAAGGTTATCGTAGAACCACTCACTGCATTTTGTCATACGCTTGAAGACCCCCTCGATATGCGACAAGATGAGATAGCCCGAATTTTATATGCATTACGAAAAGGCATCAATACGTTGGAGGCGTACGCGTATTTCCTTCATTTATCTAATCAATAATGGCTTTTATAGAATAGCACAAAATAAAAAGAAGCAGAAGTCGTATTTCCCACCCTCCACTCCTCGCATCTATTCATCTTGTACACAATACACCCGTCACAATCACACACCCCCATCAGAAGGGTGCCTCGAGTTTCAGCAAATGATAATGTCTAATCTCCTGCTGCTGCATAATTCCCTTCTCTTTACTGGCACCTTGGCCGGTGTCGGCCCCGTTTTTGTGAAGCTGGCGCGCAAATACGGGGAAAATGTCCATCAATTATTAGCAGAGGAGGGGCTCGCACCAACGCTCCATGCCAAATCCGAGGTAGAGGGTGCTCCAACGGCCTATATCATGGAACATCTGGAACCATCATCTTGGATAACCCTGCATAGGTTTGTGACGGATATTGGGGATTTGGAGTATAAAGAACCTGTCCAACTCTCAATGAACAAAGTTTTGAAGATTCTGCGAGAAAATAACAAGGTGCATGGTGACTTACGATCAGCCAATATCATGGTTCAAATCTCAACGACTGGCAAGCTGGTCTGTTTTGATGATGAAGGATCTCACAGAGCGAGCATCAAGATAATTGATTTTGACTGGTCAGGTGAAACTGGGGAGGTCTATTATCCTCCGACGCGGAACGAAGGCATTCCTGGCTTAACTTGGCCTGGTAAGCCCGGATACCCGATCGAGCAGGATCATGACGAGCAATTGTTCGAGTCATGGTGGCCAAACCTTGGCAAAGAGATCAAGGATGAAAGCAGTCTGCAGGGCGATGTTTCCGAAGTGTCATTGTCATCGTTTTTGTATTGAGTGAGCCACGAGGCGGGAGTGTTATGCTCAGCTTGGCCACATGGTTCGATAACTCCACGACGTTCTCTGTCGCTACGTCGGACCTGTTCACTTCACGCCTCTGTCACTGGTGGAAAGCCATGGGCCCTATCGTCAGATGCATTCCGTTCTAATTAGCAGCAACGGAGCTGACCTTGATACGGGCGTTAGCGTAGTTGATCACTTGAAAAACCATCATTTGACATTCTGGTCAGAGAAGGATTTGAAACCTGCCTAGTCAAGATACAAGGATGGGGCCCTTGTGTAAGGCGTTATTTGTAGGATATGAACTTGTAAGTATTGAACGATGTTGTTGAATTTATGCATGTATTCTCCATGAACTCGGTACATGAGAGATTGTATAGACGTTATTCTTCTACCTGCAGAGCATCAGAAAGTGCTTCCAGCTCCGGGGAAAACGTAGCAGAGCAATCGAAAGCGACTTTCGGGAAACTTACTATGATCTTGGCATGACGAAATGAGGAAAAGATATAACTCCAAGCTCTCAAGATCTCACCTTGAAAAGATAACTGGAACCCTGAGCGCTTGAGTGGACGGAGGCAGGTAGCAACGTGCAATATGTTCCTAGTCGGCATCTGAGCCGCGGTAGTGTGACATGTTGATGGCTGATTCCATCAATGCATCACCTGCAGAACGTCCATCACCAGTCAAGGTCGCGCCAACATATTCTCCAATTTGACCTTGAAGCACACTCTCACCAGCCATGTCGTGGATTCCAAATCCATTCAACCTATTAGCTGGTCCTCCCTTCCAATATTCAGACCACACCATTTCTTCTATTTCAGGAACAGAAGCCTTCGAAACAGGGATCAGTTTACGGGATGCCAACTCATGTGTAGTTTGTGGGGAATCCGAACGACGGGTTTTGAATTACTGCCACATAATCCCAAAGGTAGAAGGTGACACGGTGCGTTATGCACTACTTTTTTCACCGTATCAGAAACTGATCATGGCACAGTGGGAGGAAATGAGAGACCATGGTTTTGTGCCGGCAGCAGCAAAGGGTGTGGAGCATGAGGCACGAAACGGTATTCGGCTGTGCGCGATCCACCATACCCTATTTGATAAGCATTGCTATTATATACGCTGGATGCCTCAGGTAGTTTTCTAATCTATGAAGCTATTCTTACCCACCCCTACTGTAGGAAAGGCGTTTTGTCCTGATTAACCATTCTCGAGTGGAGAGTTTGGAAGTCTATCATGGTCGAGCGATAAACCTCCATGAAGGCGACGATAGATTGCCATTTCATGGCGCATTTCTTTTTCATGAAATGCGAGTGCGTGGTTACTGGCCACTCCGCGAGGATCGAGCTGTCCCTCTACCTATCGCCTGGGTTGATTGGATCGAGGATGACGACGGTGACAATGGTGATGGTGGCAGGCGTGGTAGGGGTCGTGGTCGTGGGCATGGTCGTGGTAGGAGTCGTGGGCATGGTCGTGGTAGGGGCCGTGGTCGTGGGCATGGTCGTGGTGGCGGCAATAACCACAATCATGGCCCAAGCATGAATGAAACTGGCAGTGGACGCCTTCTTCGTTCTCATGGTCCTGTCCCTGGTTCCAGTGCATCTGTAAAGGTGTTCATTCCAACCAACCCATTCGCAGATCCTACCACACTCCAAGCACTGAAAGAGTCCTTTGCAGAACAACCCAATTGGAAAGCAGCGGTCATGGAGGGTGCAACTTGGGAAGGTAGTGCTGATGAGAATGCTGCCAAGTGGCGCAAACTCAATCGCATTGATGCGTAACTAACTACTGGTTTGAACATTATTAATTTAATATCATAATATCTCCTTACTAGTACTGTATCCTACATATATTTGTGTCACATTTATGGTCTGATTAGCAGTCTAAATGGTGTCAGTCACTGAAAAGGAGTTCATTATCTCGAAGTGAAGTACCACTTAGGCTCAGGCCATGAAACATCCTTACTGAATCGTCATAACATTTTCTCATCTGCCGAAAATCCGCTCATTACCCAAAGACGTCGCTAGTAAGTTCATTTCAAATCTCGTCGGGAACTTCTTGAATATCGAGGGATACACAAGCCAAATCCAGCATCTCCAATAACATTCAACGCGTCTCTCTAAATTACTAGAAACAAAACGGACTAATTTTGATTTGCTGCTAATCAGCAGGGTGAGCTGATATCAAGTCGCCCATATGTCAAGCCCGGTGAGGGCGTCTATACACAACGCAAGGCTCAGCACAGTCTAACATGACCTGAAATGAAGATCATACGTGGGGGGGGCGTCTAGCCATTCGACGTGGTGGAGGCCACAATTTATTCCCACCCCATCTCCATTAGGGAAATTGATATAGTACAGCACTTCACGTGCAGGTGCACCTGGCTTGAAAAATTTTTGAACAGACTAAAAAGAGCAAGCGAAGGTTCAGTTTCACATTCCAGAGGTGACTAGGTGCAGCAGCATTGACATACCCCCCCACCAGTAAGACGATCCTCGATGAAACTGTAATAGTTATGCTAAAGTGGAAATTAGCTTTGCGTGTTGAAAGGTGACTGGAAATACCCGCCCGAGATGGATCTGATCCAGGACTTAGTCCAAGGGTCAGCACGTGATCCATTATGATCTGAAAAAGATCATACCGTAAAGGATAGAATATCATCCATCGTCCATTGCGGAGTGTCACATGTGACACCATTCTTATTCCATGTTCCCCAAAAAAGTCTCGACCAGACTAAAAACAGCAAGTGAAGTTCAATTTCACGTGACTAGACACTGCAGCATTGACATACCCCCGCAGGAGGAAGATTGTTTAGTTCATGTACGACGAAAGTATGCTAAAGTGGAGTTTAGCTCTGCGTTTTGAAAGGCGACTGGAATAGGTGCCATGGCATTGACCCACCTGTTGTCCGCTTGGTCCAAAATGTCAGCACGCAGTCTATTATGACCTGAAAAAAAGATCATACGGGGGTTCTAGTTCATTTTCAGGATAGAATGTTATCGGTGGTGATTCTGGAGTTCCAGCGAATGTCACTTTTGCCTGTACTATTTCTCCATTTACAAGTTCATATTGTAAAAGCTAGAAACTCCAAGTGAGAAACGTTCCAGGAAGGGTGCTACAGCATTGACACACCGTCCCATGAAGATCACGGTAATCGATTACAGTGTGCCTGTGAGGCTAAAGTGGAGTTTAGCTCTGCGCGGCTGGAATAGATGCCAAGGCATTGCACCTGAGGTGATGGACTCCTTCCCCCGCCCGGAGGCTGAACACGAGTGGGGTTCAACTCCGCATTTTAAACAGACGACTTACGTGAGGTGATGAACTCCTTCCCCTGCCTGGATGCTAAACACAAGTGGGGTTCAATTCCGCATTTTATATAGATGCCAAGGCATCGGCACCTGAAGCATTTCATTGTTTGAAGATCCACCCTTCTAAAAACAAGTGGGGCTCAACGTCAACTCCGCACTTGGAAGGTGATTGGAATAGATGCCATGGCATCGACCCACCACAGAACCGCCTGTAACTCGTCTCTAAATGGAGAAGCGCGCAGGTCAGACGTGAGGATACGGTCTTGTAGAATGGGAAGGGTTACTACCCAAAGAGAATTATTCCTTCGACCGTAATCGTCGATTGAAGAGGCGGATGTCAAGAGGGCAAAGGCGACGAAAACGATGACAGAGGAATGACGCATAGTGAACAGCGAGTGAATGAGGACCAGCCTGGGGATGATTCCGTTCAGACTTCCGGTTTAAAAAGACCGTATTTGATTTTGCAATCTTCGATACAAGATATCATTTGATGGGCGCGAGTGATTGGGACGACGGCCTCTCGGCGAACGGCCCAAGCGCTGTCTTTCCACATTCTCCACCTATTCTCGCTGGGGTGTCCGTGGGTCAATTGGCAATTCAAAGCATAACGCAACAATTATTGCTCGACGTCTAGCGAGTTGCTACAGTGTAGATAGCGTTGTCATGACACTGACCCGTCGTTAAGTGACTTGCCTTTGATTGACGGGGTTATATGAATGATTGGTAGGGCTGCCACTCGCCGTCCCGGCCGTATGTGCCATAGTTATCAACCTGTACACCGTCCCGCCTCAAGTGTCGCCGCGGCTCGACTGAGCTCAGCTCAGTGGCGTCGTCCTCCTCGGGTTTCATGCTATTCCAAAATGCAAGGCCCTCTGAGTTCTTGTGTACATTTTATGCAATAGCAATCCCACCGTCAGTTGTTTCACACGCTCGCCAAGTGATACTCGAAGAGTCGCTTTGGCCTAGCATGGAGAGGCCAGAGGATTAGGAGGCATACACTCTTCCATAAGTTTAGCGGTCATTACTGGTTGCACAGTCAGAGAGGACAAGACATGTTTGCGGATGGTATGAGTTCAAGTCAATTGATAGTGAGCGAGTTTGCCTCCGGACACGAACGATGGATCTTCGCAGCTATCGACGCAAATTTGAATGAAACCTCAGAATGTGCAGGCAACGTTGCACCACACAAAGGGACGTCGGTAAGCAGGAAATGACAGGCAGTATTCGAACAGCCAAAATTCGCTGCCACAGAAAGTCCTCGGAATCAAAGACTTTTGACCAAAGAAAAGTCGAATCTGTACTAACTGGTGAGTCTCATGTAATACTAAAACGTGCTGAAGCACTGACCTTTGGAACTAAGCGGGGTATAGACGACGAACCAGCAGGTTCGCTATCCATGTCCATATCCGAACCTGACGTATCGCTATCATCGTCAACAGCTTGTATCAGCTCTTTCGCAACTAGTTGGACACGCCTGTGATATATCAATTAGCTGTTCCCACACGCATCTGATACAATGCCCCGCCTTGCGCAATATTTTTTCCCAGCACTGCCCCAAGCATCTGCCAAGCGGTGGGTCAGGGCGAAGCACCCAATTCAACCGATACCGTACTAAGTACAGTGTTACATACAGCATTACTACAGGTACCTAGCAAGCAGTTCCATGGGCTCCTGCGGGCGGGTTGACCATCGTAGGATAACAAGAAACGCCGGGATTAGCTTGTGACCTGATGACTGCCCGGAGACATAAATTGGGCGAACGAGCTCCCGGTAAAAAGCTTCTGACTACACGGCTGGCATCACCCGCCGCACACCGGACCACGTTCACCACATCCTTGCAAGCCGACTGGATATCTGTCAACAACGCGTTGTAGGTAGCGAAGTTAGCCGGAAGGTTCTGAAACATATGACTGGGATGTTGGTCGATATCTGGAACATCATTCCACAAGGTTTTTACAGGGCACTAATTAGTTCAAAGTTAGTCCGAGTTCCTAAACTTCGACAGTCATTGTGCTGCACTTACTGCTACCCATTTTCCGGTGGACTTGATTTGATATTCGTAGGTCACTGTCACCAAGCCCGTGGCTGCATTGCTGGCGGTAACGACAACATTTCGAATCCGAGTCGGTCCCGAGTTTACAAATCTAGAAGTAAGATGCGCCCCATTGCAGTTGTTTAAATATGGCTGATTGCGTATGTGCTCTACGAAGTTGTGATCCCAACAAATTTGCGGGGTTATTCTGAATGGCGTGGTCACCTTTTACGATAAATCAGCCCTTCGCCACAGTAGGCAATAGGACATATGACTTGCCGAACAATCGGCAACAAAGTTCTCAAAGTCGTTATCAATATCGTTATCAAAACCGTTATCATATTCTTGCACTACCAGTGCATCGGATGACGCATGGCAGATAAAAGCATTGAGAAGCGCAAGGAACAAAAACGTTGATAACATGTTCAACTTCATCATTCAGGACAATCTGTAGCGGAGATCGAGCAAATCAGTCGACACACTTCCAAAACGCAGAGAGCTTGAACTTACAGAGGCGATTCTTGAACAAAGGGACAGAGAAGATAAAAATCGCAGTGGAAAAGCAACCGAGCGAATCAGCAACAAGACTGTCAGAATGGTGGAAGGTCCCATACCGGACAGAGACAATGCCTGAACGAAGGGACAGAGAATATCCTTAACCGATTTTATAACCAGCCTCCCGGCCACGTTCATCCGGCACCAACGTTAACGTTACATAAGTAACATTCAACCTGCCATACTTTACGTTTAGCAGCTGGGAATCGAACCCTTCTGATGATGCTCTGTCAACACGGGGTCAATTGAAAAACGAAATCCGATTCGATGCTTGCCTCAATTTATCCCGGAACGGTATTTGTCACTCATCATATGGTTGCCGACTGGGAGCAGGTCACGCCGATAGTCCGACCAGAAAAATGTAGCCGAGTTGAACGTTGACAGGTGTCTGGTGACAGGTGACTGGCGATTATAGACCTGCCTTTATAAGGACTGCCATCTGATAAATGCTGCCGGTCGAATTAATTTGCTGTAAGAATTGGGTACTTAGCTGATGTGTTCCACTCCACCAATGATTGTTATTGTTATTTCAATTACATGACTCTTGATAATGATCTATTTGTGAACACAATACATACACACGTTCTAACGTTCCTGACTTACAGCATGCTGCACTTCTGGAGAATTCCGAATCCCAGACTAAATGTCAGCTTGATCGATTGATCGCCCCAGGCCAGACTACTTGGAGAATGAACGTTAGACTTGCAGAGAAGAAAGCGGGAAATTGACGTTAAGAGTAAAAGTAAAATAAATATTGAGACCCGTAGGTCTACCACTCCGGAAAAGCGTGTCATCCTTGTGCAGGGGCCATGCTAATCTTCTCTGTATTGTTCCAATTTTTTTGTATGTCACCCCAAAGGGGACACTTGTAAGTATGCCCAAACAGTCCACCCAAACAAAGTTTTGTAATTTTGTCAGTCCGCGGGGATAGTTCCCACGCAACATAATTGGCTACCTCCTCGCCTCCAGTCAGACACTGACGCTGGTATTTTAGTCGTTTTGATGATATATTTAAGCTATAATTTAAGCGCTACTCCCTGCCAGGTCAATGTTCCGGGATGCCCTCCATCATCTTGAACCGACTCCATTCTACCTCTTCCATTGCGTAGCTTTCGGTTTGCGCATCCGGGAACGAACCGGATCGTACAGCCTCTGCATACTTATGCACGCCACCATCACGCAAGGCCTTCAGTTCCGCAAAACGACGGGCAAATTTTGGCTTACGGCCGACCCACGTTCCCATTTTCTGTACTTATTAATAAGGGATTTTTACGGTTCTTTACAAAGTTTTCGTCGGCTAACGTTAGTTTAACAGATCGAGTTTTTCCTGATGCACGGCATCATCTCATCATTATTGTAGATGCTCAGCTTTCATCTGATGTACATTGCTATTTCTTCGCGTGATGTACTTTGCAGAAACAGAATGCAGTTAAGTCCAACTAATCAAATAAAGTCCGAACGACAAAGCGGACAGCTGGATGAGTGGCTTGTGTTGAACCACTGCAGGATCACCGACTTCAGCGGAACCAGTAACAATCGAAGAATAAACAATACCTTGTACAGGCAGCCAGCATGGAACCGGTTCCGACATGTCTTGCATGGTTTCTTTGGAAGACTGCCGTCCATTGGGCTTATAATGCTTCAAATAGCGTCAAAACCATTCCAACCCTGCAATACCCGAGTCCCACTTACGAATAACAGATTGCACATTCGGTCTGGCCCTCAAAATGCAACGTGACGTTCTTCTTGAACAGACCCAATCCATCTACAATCCTTCCGTTCTGCGGACCCGTCAGACCAGCACAGCTCAAGCAACACACCAAACACGGCTCACATGCGACCAGATACTCTGCTGCACCGCGAGAATCCACGCTCTCCATCGATGCTCGTCGACACCGACACGCTTGACCTCTCTAACCTCGATCTTGTGCAACGGCCAATCCACCGGGATCTTCAGCCTGATCTCCAGCTGATGCTCGTCCACCGCGTATGCCGCCGCCACCTCGTTCGTGGACGCAGCCACTTTAACCGTAAAGTTCTCGTCCGCCAGCTCTGACGTTGCCTCGGTGCTCTTGACGCGCGCGAGCTCCGCCTTGATGATCACGGGCGAGAAGTGCGCTGAGGTGTAGCTGGTGAGAGCCGAGGACACCTGTCGGTCTTTGCAGTCCAGCACCCAACTGTGGATCAGGGATGGCACCGTCAATAGCGCGCGGTAATACAAATGTGCCGCGAGAACGGGTACGGAGAACGCTGACCCAGACTCGTAATCTGACACGATGAAATGAGCAACGCCCAATGCACGAGGGGAACACAGTCATTTACATTCGATATAAAACTCGTCGACTGCCCACACATCGAGTTTGAATGCTTTTACGAGTCCTTTGTTTAACTGAAGAAGGTTCAACATGCTCGGCATGAATTCTTTCGACACGAGATCGAGACTCCGAAGTTGATCAATGTAGCTCGACCTGACTTTGAATGACTGACGTATAATTAGTATCTCTCCAACCACGGCGAATGACCAATGGTACCGCGTCCTGGAAAGAGTCAAAGACCAGCATCCATCCAAGAAGACAACCAAACACGCTCTGCTGAGTGGGTGAGACGCGCCATAGAATAACTGTATCGTAGCACGCCACCTGTTCATGCCATGGACTGTCTGGATCACCCAAGCCCAGATCAATTCGCAAAATGGCAATCAGTTCATCTGGCAGGTCGATCTTTATCGTCGACTCGACGTCCACTCCAGCTTCTATAACAAGATATTCAGTGCGCTTCTTTGCAGCCACGCTTAGGAGACGATAAGCCATTTTTTGGACTTGAGTCGACGAATCCACGAGCAGGTGGCACATCTTCAGAAATGTGAGCCTGTATCCAACATCTGTATATTCACATGTATCTAAGCTCACCTTGGGCAGGATGTCAACGTCCATGAGGCTGGAAGGCAAATTTTGAATGACAGTCAGTATCAGTTCTCGACATATGGAGCGTGGAACGGAAATTCCTGTCTCATCTGCAATAATGAGGTTATGACCACAAGCCAATTTATAGAACGTACCTAGCTTGACCATGACCATATCCCTGACTGTCCGTAGAATTTTTTTCTTTCTCGGTTCCCAATTCTCAGAGAACGACGTGTTCGTACTAGCCAAGTCCTCTATCGCGAGAACTAATCTCAACGATCTTGCTAATACGGTGAGCATCATGTCGTCCTTGATGTCTGAACCCTGAGTATTTCACTTGAGCGGAAAATCTTGACTCGACTACGAACGATCAAGCGCACCTCCAGATTGCTCTCGATCACATCAAAGATAAACTCCCAATGGGCACCTGGAACAGTGTGTAGAATAGGTGCTAGGTGAAGGAACACCAACAGCATGGCGCTCTCCACCTGTTCATCGATATCTTCGTCCGATAACACCCACTGTTGGCATGCCTTGACAACATTGACGGCCCGATGTTGAGGCAGGAACACAACATCCGAATCTGGATTCGGAGCAGTTGCAATCAATTTTCGGAGCGTAAGCAGACCGTCGGTGTTGATTCGGCTCGGCTCGATGCCTGGAAGCGATGCGGCAAGTTCGTTACGGTAGCGATCTAGGCGCTGTGGCTCGGGAGCACGTTCCACTACGGTGGACACTATCGTCATAGATGTCTGCGGCGCTGCACGGATGTAATGTGAGCAAACGAAACACAGGGAGGTGTATGTCAACTCGCTCACCATTACGTTCTAACTGCTTCGCTAGCGCAAACCAGTTATCTGCCTCAACTTTATCAACATCGTTCAAGACGTGTTGCAAAACCATCCTCAAGATACGAGTGGCACGGCTTCTATCCATATTCTTGGCATCGGTGATGAGCTCTACAAGCAACTTTGACAACTCATTCGACCCATCCAGCTTGGTGTTCTTCATAACAGCATTCAGAATGTTTTCTCGCCATCCGGTTTCATTAGCCGAAGTCAAAAGATACGTCGTTATTTGCGCTCCTTTGGCCAACAGCTCGTCCAGAAGATCGTTCGATGCCTCCGACGAAAGTAATGGACTTCGTCCGGCAGGATAATCCTTGAGGTCTTTCGCATATACTATGAAACTAAGAATATGTTTCAATGCCCATACGTTCTGCTTCGCTTCCTGTCTATTTTCAGACAGGACCAGAATCAAAGCAGAGACTGCCCGTGCATATTGGCTATATCCGCGCGCATCATATTCGGGAGACACGGCATCGTCCTCCTCATCAAAGGCAATAAGCGGGTCAATCACCGCCAAGCTCGGGTGAATAACGTCCTGCGAAAGTGCATTAAGCATGTCGTCATACATCTCGCTTGATGGAAGAAGGTCGGCAACAAAGTCCAAGTGTAATTGGGTGGCGTGTTGGGATGCGACTTTCACGACATCCTCTGGCCTATACCAAGATAAGAAAGACTGTGAGAAAAATACTTGGAATATACTTGCATCAGCCGAGTCTCTGTCATGCATATCAACGTTCTCAGACGTTTCTTTAGGCTCTGAATAAGGGCGCCTCGCTCCTCCTGAGAGTATCGTTGCAATCGCACTGTCCAGAGCTTCTGAGCGTAGTGGCAGACCGAGGTGTTGTCGTCTGGAGAACAGCCGGGAAGTAGATATGCAAGGACGAATATGTTCACTACAGCGTTATCCAGATCCTTTGAAGTACAGTCACCCACGGCAACCTCCAGGACAATCTCGAACAAGCGGAGCAACGGTCCAAGTGTAGCTGAAGCTTTGCCTTCCCAAAGCACCAATTGGATCTTATGATGGAAAGTGCTGATAAGGGAGTGGTAAACGCAGCAAAGGCCTTGCTTGGAGAGGACATGACCTGGGTACAGTAATATTGGCTGTCGCTGCATTTGGATTGTTGATACTTACCGCCAACACGCAAAACCTGCTCGATGAGAGGCAAGTCACCCACTCCCAAAGATCCCTCCACGGCATCGTCCACCCATTTCGAAATCAAACTATCCAATTCATTATCCCTCGGTCTCAAGTAAGGCGGCAGATGACCATTCTGCGCAGCAGTAAGTACAGGTGTCATGAGAACTAGGCCTTTCTGTGGCTGTCGAGCAACTGCCGAAAGCAGCGCTTGCCACACTTTCACGCATTGTTCTTTGTCTCCTCGGAACTCCAGGTATGCACGAATGAGGGGAGAGGAGTGCTCAAGGAGGAGGAAGGCATGTTCGTTCAAGAGACCATCTACGGCCTATGCCAGAATAAGTGATTTTGCCCCTACACGAGGTGGGTTTGCTCTGACCTCGATCATATCTGGATCCATGAACAATCCCTCCTGCACTGTGTTTATCATGTTGACCAAAAAGGGAAGACCTCTGATCATCTCCACATTAAGATTCGTCAAGTCGCTGCGAATATCCTCAACTGATTGTTGTACAATATCCCTGATCAATGAGGTCACTAGTGTCTTTGACGCAGCTTTGATGGAGAATTGATCATGTAGTGATTCCAGGAAAGTCGAGTTCAGTAGAGGATTCAGATCCCTAGTTTCTTTCACGCGCTTTGCAACGGTCTCCCAGGTGGGTGGAAACAACGCTAAATGCAAATATGACATTTAGGCTAATAGGGGACTGAGCGTCTCACCTTCCCCGCCGCTATGCAACGACGCCAAAAATTTACTCAGCATATTCGATGACTTTTTTTCCTCGACTTTGAGTTGATTACTGCATAAACTGTTCCATATCCTTCCTGTCTGTTCCTCAATTATCAGCACTGCAGTGGTTTGAGGGTCCTCAGCGGAAAGGAAAACCCTTCCACTGGCTTCCTTCTCATTTTCTCCGTTACACAACCGTTTTGCGATGAATAAGACGCAATCGATCAGGGATGACAGGAACGCAGCAGAGGCCGCGGAGCGTTGCAGCGAACTGAGGGCGCGACTATCCACTGCCATCCACATAGCTGTGAACAAGTCTGAGAAAGGAATAGAGGAGGTCAAAAGCATCTGGACGGCGCCTTAGTACTCGATGGTTTTGTGCTCTTGGAACGTACGTTTATCGGAATCGTTGATAAAATGATCAATATAGTTGGGTATCCTTGGATCGGAGACCCCGCACATCCGGATTCCAAAAACTTGAGGAACTCGCGGTATGCTGAAGACGAACGGCTGATCATCGCAGGCGTTGATTTAACTTGCCCCTCGTTCGCGTCATCACTGCTTTCTTCATCCAAGTCTTCATCCTCAATCTCCTTATCACTATCAATGACCCAGGAATCCGGGTACTCTAGATCTTGTGGGTCAGTGGAATTATATTTGTGGTGAAAGTCACCTCTGAGAAAGGTCAACAGAGGTTGCCACATGGCCGAATGTACGTTTGCGTCCATCTCTATCCATGAGGACCGTAAGACAGCGCTGCTCAGAGTTGGGAGCAGAGAAAGTATATATTCTATCAGAATTATAAGATCGCTGTCATAAGGTTGTTCACTCTTACGTCTTGGTAATTTCAAAGAACTTTGAAGAAGGAACCAGGCAGATTTGCGAACGACAGATTGGGCATAACCAAAGCTTTCCAATCCTGCGAACGGACAGATTTCTGCTGAGCATAAAGCACTCCATAGTGCAGAACTTGGAATGATAGAGGACATGTCCTTATAAGATTCAGGATTTGAGTCTACATGAGTGTCAGTGGAATTGGAGGGAAAGTGGCATATGGATTACCAAGAATCCATTGAATAGCACCTATGGCTCCACATCTGATTCTCGCCTTCTTGTCCTGTTCGCTCTCTTCAACGTCATCAGTTTTTGCGCGAGAACTTTGATCAACGTCTTTCCGCACTGAGACTGGCGTACGAGTACCAGACCTTTTGTGCGGAAGTGGAGGTGGAGTAGGACCGGGTGCTGGATTAAGGTTTGTGTAGACAGCCAAAGGATCCAATGCTGCGTTTTGGATGAAGCTTATGAGCGACTTTAGTAGTTCGCCTTCCAGACACAACCGTTGATATTCCGGTTGAGTATCACGAGTGAAGGTCACGGCAGTGTTCCACGATTTCAATGCAACGTTGGACACCATCCTATCAACGTCCTGCGCAGCCATGCACCACGTTCCGAGGATGTTCTCAACTTGAGATGCCGATGCCGATTCACGAATAAAGAACATGATTTGATCGTGGATAGGTGTGATTCGTAATAACGACGCATGTAAAGTTGCTGATAGGGCGCGTATTCGTCTCGACGAGTGTAAAAAGGTCGAAGGTAAATGATGGAACTGCAAAACCTGTAGGTGGTGCGCAAATCATGAGATTAACGTTAGCGACGCACCCATACGGGCAGCATCTCGACCAAAGTATGGGCAATGGTCTCCATCTCTCCATCCTTACATTTGTCTACCCAAGACGATTGAAGTTCTTCCAGGGCTCGAACCTTGGTAATTTCTGCTTTCTTACCCAAACTACGGAGCACCACAAGTAAATCCGGCGGCAATGTATGTGCAAGTCCCGTGGTGTCTAGAGGATCCGGCTGGGGAGGTGCGGGTTTGACCGGTGGAATGTATACTTTTTGGCGCGGTTCCTTCTTCTTCCCCCTTTCCTTGCCCTTCGCTTTCTTCTCCCTCGGTGGTGGCCCGGGATCCTCTACTTGAAGTTGCGTGGCCGCCCGCTTTGCATGCTTTTTGCGCGTCGCCGAACTTGCAGATGACTTGGAATTTCCTTTCACCATGTCGTTGTTCTGGCAGGTGTAAAACGCTCGAATGTCCCGACCACGGGTGCTGGTAAGATCGAACCCGCAATCTTATCGGCATGGCACAGGCAAGTGGCTGTGCTTCCCACTGTATGCGCACTCGGCCGTGACATCATCTATTCCCTGCTTGCCCGCTCTTCGCTCTGCCTCTGCCACCCTCTGCAGCGCGCCTGTACTAGTTAATAGTGATGAATAGAATTCGTATTACGAGGGCAATGGCCGAGAACCTGGTCAGCTGGTTCCAGGCTCTAGCCTAGAGAGCAGTGCCTCCACGCAGTAACCCGAGGCTGCTCAGATCACGCCCCTGCAACGATCGCCAAGCGGGAGGGTGTTACCCGGACATCAAATGATATCTCATCAAACCGCACTGCATGCCAATCAAATCCAGTCTTTTTAAACATGTCTGACCGGAATCATCCCAAGGCTGGTCCTCACCCACTATATCAACTCGCTATTCACTATGCGTCTTTCCTCTGTCAGCGTTTTCGTCGCCTTTGTCCTCTTGGCGTCCGCCTCTTCAATCGATCGAAGCAGTAATTCTCTTCGGGTAATCCTTCCCATTCTACGAGACTGTATCCTCGCGTCTGACCTGCGCACTCCTCCATTTAGAAACGAGTTACAAGTGGTTCGGTGGTGGGTCGATGCCGTGGCATCTATTTAAGTCTCCTTCAGTTGAACCCCACTTATTTTCAGAATCCCGGGCCTTCAAACGAGCGGGTGCGTCGATGCCTTGATCTATTCCAGTCGCGCAAAGCTAAACTCCACTTTAGCCTCATGGTTTGACTATTGAGTACCATGATCCTCAAGGGACGGTGCGTCAATGCCGTAGCATCTTGTCAGCCCCGGAACCTGCCTCACTTTTGCTGCTTTTACTAGGCTATCAAAGATATATTTACGGAAAATGGAGTAATAGTGGAGTCACAAGTGACGTTCATCAATGACAGACCGAAAAAATTCTATCCTGAAGGAGGACCACCCCCGTATGAATTTTTTTTCAAGTCATAATAGACTGCGTGCTAACATTTTGGATCAAGTGGACGATCTGTACGTGGGTCGATGCCACGGCACCTATTCCATTCGCCTTTCAAAATGCAATGCTAAACTCCACTTTAACAGCATTCCGGTTACACTTTCCTCGTATATGCTCTTAGTGATGGGGGGGCATGTCCTAGTTACTTTCGGCGCGAAACTGAACCTCACGTGCCATTTTTAGTATTCTCGCCAATTTTGTAGGGACTCGGCGCCAAGATGGAGAGGAATAATGATGTCACATGTGAAACTCCACGATGGACGGTGGAGGACATTCTATCCTACACACACGTATGATCTTTTTTTTCACATAATAAACTGCGTGCTGACTTTGGACCAAGTCAACAACCATCTCAGGTGGGTCAATCTCACGGCATCTATTCTAGCCGCCTTTTCGACACGCAAAGCTAAACTCCACTTTAGCATACCTATTACAGTTTCATCGTGGATGCTCTTTCTAATGGGGGGGTATGTCAATGCTGCAGCATCACCTCCGTAACATGAAACTGGACCTCACTTGCTGTTCTTAGTATGCTCAACATTTTTTCAAGCCACATGGACAACAAGTGCTGTTATGGCTGGGTTTCCTTCATATAGCCGGGAAGGAAGTAGATCTTGGCCTCCTGGCCCACGTCGAATGGCTGGCCTCTCCCCCAATGTATGATGTTATGTTCAGGTCATAATAGACTGTGCTGACCCTTGCGTTGTATATAGACAACATTACTAGCATTGAACGGGACGTATAGGCGACTTGTGCTGATCTTGATATCAGCTCACCCTGCTCAGCAACAGCAAATCAAAATTGGTTCGGAGAGACGCGTTGAAAGGTTGTATTGTGCATGTATATTCCTTCGGATTCATCGGTTAAGAATGTTCCCGACGTGATTTGAAGAATATGACACGAGTCTGAGTTTGACGATTGCCGGCGACTAACACGAGAAAACTGAGAGTGTATATGTCACTTAGGAATGCTCATGTTATTTTCATGGGGGTGTGGGTAGGAATAGTATGGAGGGGCATCCGTGGGCCGAGCAGCGCGTCATAATGCATAAGCCATCAGTCTATGAATTATTCTCTTACATCACATCTAGTAACAGTAGCAATCTCTGCCTTGTGATGAGAGTCGTGATCATCCAAATCCGCAGGCACTATCAAGAAGTATACCACTTGAACAATACCCAACGTATATTGGGAATAAATTTCCTTTGGCCATCGCAATACGTATATCACGCACCTAGAACCTTTCTGGGACAGGTGGTATGTATCATGAACGATGGCTCATGCCATACTATACAGTCAACAGCTTCATGCCGCAAGGGCAATGAACACACTGTGTTTATGCCTGGACTCGGATCAGCCTGTAATTTTGCCACGGTATCGTGCTTGGTGCATGATGCATGATGATCTATCAAAGCCTTACTAAATATGACGCGCTGTTCATAGTGTCTAGTGGTGACAATACATGCAATAATCGCAGCGTGTAGTCCTCGTGGTTGGGCTTCGGTATGATCATGGACTATGCCCAAATAGGTAGGCCAATACGTGACCAAGGGGCCGCACCGTCGAAATATAGAATCGCCCACGGCGCGCTTCACTCCTCTTTCCAGTTAACCACATCCTGCACACCATGCACGCTATTATGCCAGTGCCAATAAAGCGTGTCGATGCCACTACTGTTGCATTCAAGTGTGGCGATTCTTCTTAGTGTCTGCCCACTAGCAGATTGATCCCATCACGGACTGTGTTGATTGCCTTATTCGACATCACTGATCCTGTAACTATGACGTCCACCCATGGTAGACTGGCTTTAAGACTCGCTTCGGCCATTTCCTCAAGATCTAATATATGTGACTCCAATAATTCTGTCGAATTATTTCTCCAGAGTCCTTCGAGGTCATTATTATCTTCCCTACCAAACAGATGATCCCGCGTCATTTCAAATGAGGGGATACGCCGCACGTCTTCCTGCGCTGGCTGAACAAGGTCTTCATCCTCGTCCTGCTCCTGAGCCTTTTCAAGCTCAAGTTTTTCAGCTTCTTCAGTGACTCGGACTTTCAATTCATCAAGTTGTTCTGAGAAGTCACTGAGTTCCTCCTGATCACTGGTTGTTTCGGATGTGAGAGCCTCAATCTCCTCGCGTGAGGCGAATACGTAGGTCCAAAATGGTCCACAGGCGGCGAGTAGGAAAATTTTTGTCGCATAATCTTTCGTATGAAGGACAATGAATGCCTGTCGCTGAACTTGACTGATGGCTGTCTTCATTTTTCCAAGAAGATCATTCCAGCCATCTGATTCAAACTCCATGCTCTGTTTCATGTATGCTCGTCTCGGGGAGCGCTTCAACTCGCAAAGCAGTAGCCATACATCCCTGTCTTCCTCTATTCTGGCGATCCCAAGGTCAGGGAACAGCGTGATAAATTGACCCTTGCCCGCCGTTGTGCTCTGGTTAGGGTCCAGTGGTTTGGGGGTTGACCAGACTGGTTGTTCCTGAAAGCAGATAAGGTTCGCATATTTGGCAGCGATTCGATCCAACCACACAAAGTACATGGGTTTCCAAAGCGCTTCTAAATTGCGAGGATTTGTTGTGTATTTGAGTGCCCGGCGAAACAAAAGCCCAAAGAAGTCGAACAGTTTCTTGCTGAGATAAAAGGGACCATCATACGAGAGTGCAATATCGTCCTGGAATAATAATCAATGTTTTCAGGGGGTGATATTCAATTAAAAGTGGCACCGTTCATACAATCGTAAAGGGTGCCACATCGGTTTCAGGTACAGGCTCGTCGTCAGCCCTTTGCTTCATGATTTGTTCGTGGGGAAGGCTCGAATAAAATATGAGGACTGCATGCTCGAACTGGTCAGTTCTTGGTTTGGGTCACTGAGAGATTCACCGAGAGCGTACGAGATGATGGCAAAGCCGATGACTCGGATGAAAGACACTCGCTAGGAATAACGTTGGAATGACTTGGGAATGGAAAAAACCGAGGACGCGTGAGGACAGACAGAGGATAGATGGAACAGAACGAGTAATAGCAGCAGGAGGTGCCGCTCGTGACTGAGGTGCCACGGAGTCCGTGACGCGTGACAGTGGTGACAGTTCGACTACATATAGAGCCAGAGCACCTAGCAATAAGTGAAATGTCGGCGACGGATACACAGTGAGTCTCCGTGCACAGTGCAAAGAAAGGTCATTCACGCTCATGCCCCCCCCCAGCTCATCTTCCACCAAGATCTTTCCATTGCCACCCTTGGAAGATGAAATGAGGAGCCAAGAAGTTGTACTCGGTTACCTCATCGACGACAAGTTCGTGCACAAGTTCTTCCTGAATCGGGCATGCAGTAAAGGACTGTATGATGTCACAACATCCGAAGGTCCCTTCAGGCGACATGTGAAAGCGTCTATCGCGCGGCGTGCTGCTCAGCAGGCCGGATGTTCAATAGCAGTTCTGGATGTCAACCTACCAAGAGACAGCGGCGAGAAAGAAGAGGCGATTATTGTCGCTTTTTACAGGCGTGGTCCCAGATATACTGACACGTACCCCCCCACTGCCCGTCGGATGGCCAAGTTCAAGGCGCAGCTGTTCTTAAGTACTGATGATGATCCTCAATGGCATATATTGAAATGAGGTCCGCATATTTATCTCTTCGTCGCATGCGTGTTGCTTACAAGTACATTCAGTGTATTATTGCCCAAATATCACTGGTTGGTAGTGAAGTGGTTCGATTACGTACAGTTCTGATATAGTATGTGCCATTCAATTTGTATGATTCCCATGTGATGCTAGCTTTTCCTCCAGTACCTTGCTCCATGCAAGGGAGCCCCGTCGATGTCGATATGCCCGTGACGAACGGTCGCCATACTAGGATACGTAGCAGTACCCCTCACTGCGCGCGGGGATTCCTCGCCACTTAATATTTCATATCATATGCCGATGATCATTCTGATGATCTAACAAACAAATGGCGTGAGCCAGTACGTTCACCATTCCCGCCGCTCGCACTGGACTAAAATGACCCTCATTGTCTCTTCCATCGCTCGACAGTGTAGCCCTAGAACTCTTTCTGCCTTGGATCCATCAAACCCAACGAACCGGTCTCCAGCGTTTTCGCGTACCCACGCAATGTTTCCATACTTTCATTCTGGGCCTCAAGCGGGAGAGTGCACAGTCTGAAGAATAGGGTTAGCAAGAATTTGGAAAGCGGAATTGGACGGCCGACGCCCGGATGGTGAGTGCTTCTCTCTTTATTCGAGTTAGAGAAATTACGCTCTTTCCAGCTACACCAACCATTCGTCATCAGAGGAGATCGGAGATATGCCAACATAGACATTTAGGCTATGCAAAAGGCGAGAAATAACTGCGGGCAAGTTCCAGATCACGGCCTACGCCAACGACAAGTATCGCAGTTCACACTCAACGCTCCACCGTTTTTATCCAGTCTTTTCGTTTTCTGCGTTGGGAAGAGAGAGGAGCTTGGACTTTTGCATCCAAGTTGGCTTTCCAACGCGGAGCATCGTCACCATCCATATCGGTCTCTTCGTCTTTCTGATCACATGAACGAGTTGAAGGAGTTGATCTAATCCAGGATTGACAGCGACGCCGCAGCTCCTCGTAAACTTCATCGATCAGAAGATCCAACACGCTCCTCCTCCGACCATTCAAGGCCCTGCAGGTGAACAACTGTCAAATGCTGCCGGCCCACTATCTCGTGATCATTGTGGCGACTTCACCCAATATTCGACCTCTGATGCCGAGCGCAGCCAATGTACACAAACTCTCTCGCCAGCACCCTTGCCAACACCTAGGAGCAATTTTGAGGTTTGTTTCTTTGTCAAATTCAACCACGACAGGCATTGACAAGATACATAGGGCATCGCCCCTCCTTGGCGATGTGCTGGCAATCGTTAGCTTGCCATCCTGACGGGCATAGACTGAGGAAAGTTGAGAAAAATGCGGTCACCGAGTGCCCGACCCGACGCACCTGGAGAATGATGTAGAGTTTGATACAAGCTTCGCGAGTTCACATTCCGTATGTAAACGTCTTCGTGGTCACTTCCCCAGACGAAATATGAGCGGTGATTGCGGAATTCCAGCTGAATCACCATGTTTCGATGAATTTTCATGCCGAGTTTTCCAACGCGGTTAGGTCCATTGTATCGATTCCATCTTTATGATTCCATACAAAGAGCGTCTTAGATGCGTCTTCCCAAGCAAAGTTGCCTCCGGTACCATTATAAGCGATAAACCGGACTTGCAGGGATTATTCGGGGAAACAAGAATTTAGCATGGTTCAAATTTTCGGAGCATTATACCCACATGTATCTGCGAAGTTAAATTCATGCGTCACTTGCACCGCTTTTCTTTATCCCGGGTGAGCGTTTCCGCGAGAATCAGGGTGATTGTATAAACGTGCAGTTGAAAGCAGCCGTCCTCTTGGATTTTGCCAAAGCCTGTTAAAGTCTTCCTGAAGTTCAAAGTTAATAATGAATGATGAAAATGAACTGCGTATCACTGAGTGTATCAAGTTCGAAACACGATAACAGCTGCGGATCGCCTCTTCCCGCCGTTTCTTTCTCTGCTGAATAACTCGGTTGTACACGAGCACCGGAGATCTTGAGTTCAAAGGATGTTTGGCTTAGCAGGTGATGCCGAAAATCTCGGTCTACGGCGAGTTCAAATATGAGCATTCAGCTACGCAGAGTGGGACTGGTTGTAATTAGTGTAAATGATGGATTTCATGTCATATATTACAACAGTTGTTGAGATTCAGAACGGTATAGCGGAACTTGCCGGAAGAAATCTGCCAACACCATAGCCAGGCTCTAAGTAGCAAATGTTTTGTTTAACAGAAATTTATATTCGTAGTACTCAAACTAAGCGGCCTTAAGGCCATTCACTGGCTGTTAACAAATGTTGCGAGCCACTAGCAATATTTACAATTGTTTTGTCAGATTAACGAATTGAGTTTTTCCTGATGATGACAACAGGATATACAGTGATCTATGGGTATGGGTTATGAGAGGGATAACTGTATATCAATAATAATAATAGCATTTCACATAGAAATGTATATTTTAATGTAGGAAACGCTATTTACAGAATCCAGCGAGCAGTCGATGCCCGTGCATGAAGCGGAATGAATAGAAACCAGTAAAGAAACACTAGAAGTATTGTGAAAAGAATGGTATCCAGTCTTTGATCCCGACTCCATTCAAGACTTTGCAACCTCGCCGTTGCGAAGTATCTTGTATTTTTGCCCTCGCCATTCGACTGCATTATTGAACATAGCAAAAATCCAAATTGGGAATGCCAGTAATTCCCGGGCCATCCAAGCAGCGATGAATGGCCAGCGCATATTATCGAGAAGTGGATGACCAGCAAGAGACGAGCAAACGTCTAGATCTACCAGTATCCAGCAAAGGAAATGCAAAGGCAAAAAAATCCATGGCGTTATTTCGACGAGGCGTTGAATACACGAGCTGGCCAAAATGCCTAGCATCACGGATTCTGTGATGGGCTCAAATAGAGTGGCGGCGAATGCCATACGCTTTCGTACACGTATCCAGCGAACACGGCGCCAAATGTAGTCTGAGATGGACATGTTACCAACAACGTTCCATGCCACGTCACAGGACAATTCATGTCGCATTCCTAGTTCGTACCACAACGCTTTCGCAATCATATTATCTTCCGCGGGAAAGCGTCCAAACGCAGATAAACCGTGTTGAGCTGAAGAAAGACTCGCATCTCGATCAAGGCAATGCGTCTTCGGTATCATAGAGCCATCGACAAGCTCGAGTTCAGAGCGACGATAGAGATTGGATTTCCCGACAACACAGGACTCGACGGCGAGTGCGTTAATGCCAATGTACATCCTGGCATAGTTAGTATTGAGACAAGCTTCTTCAATCCTGGACCCCAGTCCCGGTTCGTTTACGAAGGCGAAGGGAACGTGGTGTACGAGTGCGACCCTTCGAGCAGAATGGGTGGGCCGTGTGAGGGCTTGAACGGACCGCGCAAGTGTGCCAGGGTCTGGCAGGACATTTGAATCAAGAACCCATAAAATGTCATGGGATGCCATTCGATAAGCCCGCATTAGGTTATTGATTTTTGGATTTACACCTACTGTTTCTTCACCTATTCATTTCGTTGGGTGAGGTGATAATGGCTGAGCTTGACAACTTACCGATGACAAGTGTTGCTCTGGTATTGGGGTATTTAGCCATCAATTTCCGAACCACAGGTAAAGCCCGGTCATCTTGGTCCGCCACGCAAAAAAAGATTTCATAGTTGAGATAGTCTTGTCTAAATGTAGACTCGAGATTTTCGTATAAATTGGTTTCAAGTCCTTTCAGCGGGCGAAGAATTGAAACCCCTGGCGCATCCGCAGCCCCAGCCAAAGGCGACCGCCGACGCTGCCCTCTGTACCTTTTCCGACTACAGTGCGACCCGTGAGGATAATTAAACATGAGGGCAGGGAGACGCTTACGCGACGATGCAACTAAGGAGACTTAGAGACCAAAGTGTCAAATACCATACGATTCCAGCGACACTTAGACCAGTAGCTAGCCGTCCAATATATTCTGGCGAATGGGCCGAGGCCTCCGACATATGTAGTGCGGATTTGGGGTAATAGAATCAGCTCCTGCTCGGTGTGATTGCAAGCTCCCTGGTCTCCCTCGTGGTGGCGGGGATGAGGAGGGCCTGTCAGTTTCCTCTTGCTTTCCCCCCAACCTCCTGAGATCAGCGTTTCAAAGTCTAGGGATCTTCCGACTCTTCTGGTTATAGCTATCTTTCATTGGTTCCGGACAAAGGTTTCATTTTTTGATTTACTACTATACGCGCAGACGTTTATCGTTTTGCTGATTTTGTATAGTGGCTTTGACCTTTCCCAATATAGCAAAAAACAAACAAACCTAGGTTGAAATCAAGCACGGTCAGCCTCCTTGAACAAAGTGTTCAAACTCGACGTGTGGGCAGTTGACAATTAGAACGTCGCATCTAAACGGTTTCATTCCCGCGGTGCGCTGTATTGGCGGTGCCGTCGTGATCTACAGGTGGGTCCTGAGCTATGCCTCTGCACCCTTGACTGAAGATCCCGGCAGTTTGGCCGTTGCACAAGATTGAGGTCGGAGAGGTCGACATATTGGCATGGATGGAAAAGGTGGATTGTCGCGTTTCAGCAGAGTCGATGTGGGTCTGTTCAAGGTGCGCTTTGAGGGCGGATATGGTGAGGTTTTGACGCTCTTTCCAAAGTGCACGACGCGGCAGGACAGCAATGTATATCAAATGCATCGTGATGAAAGCTAATATACGAATGAGGTGATGCCGTGATGGTAATAATAAAAACTAGCATTTCCTCATTATATGCGTGACGCGTAGCATATGTAACGTGCCAAGAAGCTAACCAATCGAACATTGGTCAATTTTATGGATGACACTTATCCCAGCATTCCTTCACCGTCTGAATATGCCGTGCTGCTGCCATATGCCGAACTCAATTCGTTATATTGTGCGATTTTCAATCGTTGACTCGGTGGAACCACCTTGTCTTCCGTACCGTGAGGAGCGCCGCCATGCAAAATGCCAACGCGTTTCATAGCAAGCAACTGGATCAAATATTCACAGAGCGGCCTCAATCAGTTTCCGAACAACTCACGTTATGGGCGGCATTCGAATGATCGTAAACACCACCAAAGAAAGCCGTTGTTCCGTCTTTTCCAATCATTTTGATCAGGAGATGGGGACCACCAGGATGTTCCTCAAGGAAATTAGAGACGTCATGAATGAAACCCGAAATAAGAATCAGAGGGCGCTTTTGCGCTTGTTCTTGGACTAAAATTTCCGAATCAGCCAGGATCGGTCGAGCAAGCGACGATAACGTACAGCTTTCCCAGCTAATGACAGGAAGTTCAGTCGACTCATTCGGCCAGAGTAATTTCTCCTGGGTTTCCCTAAGTTTCTTGAGTTGCATGGTCAATTGACCCTTCTTGACTTCGTTTTCGGGGAAGACCTGAATTATTATCAGAAAAGGTAGTCAACTGTCGAGAGCTAGCTGACCTTGAGGTGACTTGCAAGTCCGACCTTCTGGCAGGCCCAGATAAACCACTTTGTAGGATCGTACTGGTACCACCTAATGGCATTGCGGTAGTCCATGGGGAACTGGTGGTGGAAGTTGTGATAGCCCTCGCCAATGGTTACAAGAGCAGTGATGACGTGGTCACGGGGAGTATGCTTGTCATCAAACGGTGTCTCTCCAAGCCAGTGAGCGAGCGAATTGACACAAAACGTTGACTAGAACCTCGCCGTGAACATCGGCCTGTCGAGCCGAAGAAAGTGACTTACGTGATGGACGAAGCAAAGCCTCAAAACACCAGCGTAAACGTAGCCACCAGCAGCGTCGCCCCATAAAAGCCAAGGAACGACAGTTGGGACAATGAAGCCCATCAAAAGTATGAGCTTGCCGTAGTGGCGATGTTGCCACTTGACAACGTCATTTTTGGAGAGGTCGCTCACGTCTGCAACACCAGGTTTCCTCCGAGGCTTGACGAGCATCCAGCCCATGTGAGACCACCACAGTCCTTTGTGCGCATTGTAGGGGTCCAGGTCAGTGTCGGTGTAGCGGTGGTGGGCACGGTGACCACGCGACCACCACTTGATGGAGCCCTCGAGTGCACCTGCTCCGGCCAGAGCAAAGAAGTACTGCAGAGGCTTGGACGCGTTGTAGGACCGGTGGGCCCACAGACGGTGATAACCAGCAGTAATGCCTTTTTTTCGTGCATTAGAGACGCGCTTGCCGCAACAACGTATAGCTCACCCAAGCCTGTAACGTAGTAGTAGAAAATGGAAAAGAAAAAGGTTTGCCAGCGCAGCTTGACGAAGTAGGCACCAATGATGCCAATAAGCGGGGTGACAGTGAGAATGGTTAAGCTGAGCCAGTTGATTTCCTTGTACCAGTTGACCCAGGTGATTGGTGGCAGGGGTTTTGTGTTCTTGAGGGTGTGTTCGACGTAGTTGTCGGGTATGTTGATGTCGACTGGGACGTCATCCTTCTTGTCGGCCATGTTTGGCGGGGGAGTCTTCCGCTGGTGGACGGAAGATACTGGAAGGAAAGGAGGGATGCGTGGCGGTGGCGTTGATTGGAGGATATTTATCGGCCGTTTCTTTGGGGCGGCTTGGCTTCCCCACGATTACTTTCTCCGATCAGGTATAAGATATGAATTGTGCATGTATGCGTGAAATGCTAGTTGTTGCCAGGTGCTAGATAATCCGTACATAACTGTTATTAGAGATTGGTGAAAATGCCTCGCCGCCCTTCCCGGATTGCCAGCTTTTCTCGCATGGCTCTCACGTCTGCTTTGAGCCATTCGACATGTTTGTCCAGCTCGACTTCCGTCCCTTCTGCCCACCTCTGTCGCGTCCAGTTCTTCAAATAGATGCTGCACTGTTCACTATCAGAAACACCAGTGCCACTACCGCAAACACGCTTACTTTGAGGAACCTCTTACTCGCATATTTCTTGTATACTATAGGGAATACAGTAGGCTGTAGAATGTGGTTTAGTATTCGGTTGGCGGTCGGTATCAGCTCGTGTTCTTCATATGTAGTGTAATGCGCAAGATTAGGTGTCTAGATCAAGGCACGTTACCTAAGACGAAAATGATCAGAACTCATCAAACACTCACCCACTCTTCGCGCCCAATTATAAGTCTGGCGAGCCAAAGCGATGAAGCCGCCATCAATGACGCGGGTGTTCCGATAAGATGCTTTTCCAGGCATCCTATTTCTAGGAAGTATTTCGCAATCGTACGCGCCTTCTCTTCGTACTCGTCGGCCTTGCTCCCTCGCCTCAGCCATCCCATTGGACCTGGGGAGCTCAAGTTCCAACCAATGGCTTTCAGCACATACTGTTCCGCTCGGATAATCTCCTCCGCCTTGTACTGCTTGTCGCACAAGAGCACTATCTCATTCACGGACGGTGAACATGTTTCCTCGTACTTGCACGCAACCAACAAGCATGCCACGCCCACTAGCTGTAACTTCTGGAGAGATACAACCCGAATAGAGAGGACCCGGTCCAGAATATTGACGCATAGGAACATTGTTTCATGAAGGAAACGAAATCGCGTATGGATCTCCATGAGCCAATTGATTAGCACACCACGGTGCTCCCAGCTGACGTACGGCTGGTGGCTCAAATAGTTTGGTTTAGGTAGAGTCTCCTTCTGACCATATTTGTTAGCCAAAAAATAGTCCAGGTCAGGATGAACATACTTCGACGCGCTTCCAGTAGTCACAGATTTCATGAACATATTCGCTTGCCATCGCTGGATCTTCCCAATCGTCAGCATCGAGATCAGTCCATTGTCGACCTGTGGCAATAGGCTCGGGTTCCGTGTCAGGCTGTATAAGATCGGTGGCGACCTTGTCTACTTCTAATTGCGAATCATCACGGAGTGCCGGTGCAACTTCCTTCCCAGTATGAAGTTTTTTCGAAACGCGCGGTGGCTCCTCTGTTTGCTCGGCAAGATTCGAAGATCGCTTTCGGACCGAGGATGGCGGGATGACGAGCGTCTTCTGTTGCGTTTCTTGGTTCTTCTCAAGCGCAGGCTTTGCCTCTTCTTGGATGATGGGCTTTTCATGTGTTTCGGTCACGACAACGCTCTTCCTCGCTTGTCTGATAGGCTGTTGTTTGCTCGCACTCGCAGTGGTAGGTGCTGTGACAGTATTTGATCGCGTGGTACGCCGGGTCGCGGCGCGGGTCTCTTGGAGTGGCTTCCGTATATTGACCAAGACTGGCTTGGACTTTTCCGGTGCGGTGGTCGTATCTTTTTCCTTTCCTTTGAGTGTTGAGGTTGCCTTGCTTTTCGTGTCATTATTTGTGACGAGTTTGGTGACTTCCACTAATGCACCTCTTCTTGTTTTCGCTGCGGTGGATGGAAGAGGGTCATCAGGTGCGGCTGACTTTCCTTTGGTGGCTATAGGCGGTGGCCGAGTAAAGACTGGCTCCCTGCCGCCGATAGCAGCGGTGACGGGCACCGTCTTTGAGCGCGTTGTTGGGCGAGTTACCCGAGCAGTCGCATTCTCTACATTTTTAGCTGCAGCTCTGGTGGTGCGCAGACCACGCCGTACCTAAGATGACGTTGAGTAAACAGAGTAAGGTTATGATGGATTAAGCTCACCGGGATGTTGGAGGAAGACATGGAGTGGATCCTGGATGTAACAAGACAAGACGGGAGCTTGGAATTGCAAACCCGACTGGTGGACTTGAATCCGTGCCAGCAGTGACGCGAGGCCAAATAATGCGAACGCGCCTGAGCACGTGCAGGGACGCGTTGATTGGCATTGGCCCTGAATCCAAACAGGGCGCGTACGGATTTTGCCGAGAGACAAGGCTTGCTTCCTTACGTCAGCGCGGCCTTGTTGCTCAATTTTATTGTAGTCTGGTAACCCTGAAGCCAGCAGGCGCACTTAGCTTCAGGCCAGCATGAGCGAGGGCATCCAAATCACAATCCCAGGTTTGAATCCCGTTTTTTCTCCGCTTTACTGCCCTGATATACAACCAGACTTTGACGACGACGAGTACAACTCGGCTCCGACACCTTTTGGACGCTCTGCTGGTCATGGCTTTGGCTCTGCATTCGGGTCGGTTCTGGACTCCCCAACAATAACTACGCCGTTCGGCAACCACGACCGCAGCTACTTCCCGTCTCACAGTCGAGGTGATTCGGCCGCTTCCGTGGATTCCACCGGCTCTCTTTCCGGATTTACGCGTGCACCAGCTAGGTCCTCGCCTTTCGCTCATTCTTCCCAGTCCTCCATAGCGACAAGCAGCCCCTCTCCCTTTTCCAAGAAACCCTCATTTGCGTCTATACGAAATGCTTTCAAATCCGGAAAACTTACCGATGCACCCCCAGTTCCTCAATTAGATCATCAACCTTATCCAATTTTGAAGAACCCGTTTAACCGATCCACATCCTCCCTAAACCATACGACAAAGACTTCAGCGGCGTTTCCGCGCCCCCCTACGCCCACTGCAAAAAGCTCAAAGTCAAAACAACACGTACATGCCAAATCCCATCATTCCCAAACGGGCTCTTTCCACCACCATACATCAGATGGTAGTGATCATGGACATCCATTTACTCCAGTATCCCCTCCCCCAGTTCCTCGGGTGCCAAACGGGTTTGGCCACCTACACCACAATGACACACCACCTTATTTAGATTTGGAAGACGACAAGGTTGTCATTGACCCCAAAACTCCCTCAGACTTTGCTCTCCATGCAGTCTTTATCCGCTTCGCTGACATTGCAGAAGGAAAGATTGATGCTTTTCTCCGTACACCTCTGGTGCGCATAATCATATCTGTTAAGAAGGTGGCTGTGGACCGAGTATTGTTCTAGGACCGCGAAACGCCGTTGGCGAATTCCATGGGTGGTGGTGTTGACACCAAATTTGACGATATTCTTAGCTCGCTCGGCAAAATTGCACAGAAACATGCAAAGGCTGTGATAGACTCTATCATGCGTTGGAGACGCAGCCAAAACGAAAATGTTGGTTCAGAAATTATCAGGGTGCACACGGCACCTTCCGCTACTCGTACGATACGGATGCATGACATACCCGGCCTTCTCAATGAGCGAAAAGCTCTTGCATCAATTTATATCATGTGTCGTGCACTTGTTGCAGTATTACAATCATTGCCGAAGGATGCACTTGGAGACGTACTCGGCTATACCCTGGAAGAAACGACGTTTGATCAGTTTAGGCGGCCCGAGCTGAAGCTGTTACATCAGTCGGCTAACCATCGCGCAAACGCGGAACTATATGCTATTTTACTGGGCAACATTGCCAACTTCCGGTACGAGTTTTGGTCGATGTATTCGAACCTGTCATTCACATGTACATCAGATTCATGAGCGTAACAGATCGTTTCTTGGCAGAATTAGCTCCTTTGTCGTCTGGTCAGGTCCCGAAGGACCACGATATGAAATTCGAATATTTGTTAAAGGGTCTACAGCATATACAAATCAAGGTAGATAAATAGTTGCGTTTAATCAGGGAAGGTGCTGAGTTGGGTGTAGGTCTGGCCACCTGAGGCCTTTGAAGAAGGCGCCGAGTTCCTGGAATCCTTGTCAAAGTCGTTCGCCAGCGCACACGGCCAACGCTTAAAGATTGCTTTTGCCGAGATCCTTGTCCAGCTGCTTCATCCGATCGGGAAGGTATGAGGCACGTTTCGACGACCATTGACTTCTGACCCTGATTGTTTGTCAGACTGCGCAGGCGGAAACGAACAACCCGCAATGGGCAAAAGCCATAGAGACCATTTTCCCGAAAGCACGAGAGATGATGGCTAAGCCTCGATACTGGAATGCTGCATTTCCTCTAGCTATCATAAGTTTGTGTGTCGCGCCCCAGGCTTTTTTTCTGAAGAATTGGATACCATGCCTGGAAGTGTCTATATCCAAGCTAAAGGTAATTTAGATTTCAATTGTTGTGATAGTGACTAGATGATATGCAGGAAAAGGCTACGCGAACGATCGTCATGAACGGTATTCTCCGGCTGTTCTGGACTTATCTGTATCGCTGCCCTGAATCTGCATCGAGTACAACCAGCAAGCTGGAGACACTGCTGAAGCACTTCTTTCCACCCAACAAGCAAATAATTCATCCTCAAGAGGATCGACTTGAACCGTTCATTTATATCGTGCACTTCATCATATCGCGACATGTGGACTACGGCCAAGAGTATTGCCTGGACTTAATGCAAGAGCCCGCAATCAAACATCATTCAAATGTTGCCCACTGTCTGGCTCCCGAAAGGACAACCATTGCAGTACATGCGCTTTTGTTGTCTTTGCATACACTGGAAAGAGAAACTAATGCGCCTGTTTGGCCCTCGGGATACGACTTTGCTGCGCTTCCGCCGTCAGATGATTACCCTACCTCATCGGATCATATCGCCCCAGCAGTGCTGTCCAAATTTGGAGTCTCAGCCTTCGTCGATCGGTGTATGTCGGCTTTGGCCATCATCGCATTGCATTGTGCAAAGGTGGTTGGTCCCATGTCCGTCCTAGATGAACAGTGGCATTACCAACGCTCCGCTGCGCCTTACGATGAATCGCCCAACAACGTGACCCGGCGACATATGGATGGAACGCTCATTGCCTACCCAGGCTTATACACTTCGCATATCAATCTGCTGCGAACGTGCTTCGAATCTTGGCCGCGCTTCTATCACTCTTCCATTTCTCTTCCTGATGCTACCGATATGTTGCTACGTTGTGTTATACACGTAGAGCCCTCGCTGTGTGAAGCGGCAGCCGATGCTTTAAAACGGTTCATGTCAGATAAGACACATGCTTTAACGATCCTTTCTCGTTTCTACAACCTCCTCTTCAGCCCCGTTCATATCTCAGAGGGCCCGGGGATGAAGCTTTTGGTCGAAATCCCTCAGCTACTGTCCTTGTGGATCTACATCGTTGACAATTGGCTCAAAATTCTGTTGCAGCAGCCAAAGGAGTTTCTGGCGGAAGAGCAGCATGCCATCACATCTCGCCTTCGTGAAATAGAGGCAGCAGCCCTGTTTCTGATGATCCACGAGCCTTGGCCCATTCATTCAGCTGGAGTGAAGGTGATTCGCTCTTTAGGAAATCTCCTTTCACAGCTGGAGTCAAGCCGAGAAGCGAAGGATACTTTGTCTATTAAACTTTATATCGTTGAATGCTTGCAGGGAAAGCATTATGGCAGATCTTACCTAGATGGTTTCGATGAACTATTTGACGCTGGTGAGCTAGCCAGACTGGACCAGTGGCGTCAGTCCAAATCTCTGGATGTCCCTCTACGGATCGCAGACAGCGATTCAGAGAATGACCGCAAGATCTGGCGATACTTGATTCCTCAGCTCTTGCAATTAGCGCTGGATACGTATGGTCAATCGTTGCTCCCTATGCGAGAGAGTCTAATCGCCACCGTTTCCCGTCTTCATCCTACTATTTCCCTTGTGGCTGGTTTGAGCAGTAGAGTTCCGCCGGGTCTGTCCGGACGGAGTCCGGCAAACCTGAGCAAGGGCGCAAAATTATTAAAGGAGCAGAAACCACTGGTCGATCAATGGTATATATGGGTCAAGGTGCTGTGCGCCACTGCCATGGTTTCAGAGCCGTTGCGCCCCGGCCCCTTGAACAGGGAACACGCACACGTCCCGTCCGATGCCGCCTTTGAACGGGAACGTCTCTCGACGACGCGCGGACTCTTCCGATATCTCACCCCATTTTTGGATTCCGAGTACATGATTTTTCGCGACGCCGCCGTCGTGTGTATAAGCTCATTCCCATCCAATGCGTATCCTCAACTACTGGAAGATCTTAGCCTCTTGGCAAGCCGCCAATTCTACGATGATGCTAGGGCCAAAGTTGTTGGAACTGTAGGAGAAAATGTCAATATTATAAGTAATCGTCAATTGCACGATGAGTCAAAGTCAAAATCGCCAGGATCCTCGCTATCTATAGATCGTTCAAGGAGACACGAGCGGCTTCACTCTGCCGTGGCCCGAATTTATTACCTTACTGCTCATCTACTCCAACAGCAGCGTGCGACAGGCAGACAAGCTGCGCTGGCAAGCGTTCTTAAGTTTGTACGAAACACTCAGGCATTCTTAACTGCTCCCGATGTGCGCGATAATCACACGCTCCAACGCTTGCGCCAATTCTTCTGTGGCATAGTTGAACGCCTGTTTGATGACCTGGCGACGCTCAAGGACTCTGACCGATTTATACCGCCTAACATGCACCTAACGTTGTATCGCCTGTGCGAAGAGTGGTGTCAACTGGGACCTCAAGCTGATTCAGTCAAACAGCGGTTTATCATTATGCAGAGAGCTGCCGCGTCAAGTTCGCAAGGTTCGACGGACGTCGTGGGGTTTAAGCGAGAGTCAAATATGCTTTCCGAGGCCGCCGTCGGGGCATTAACATCGCTTTGTGTAGGTCAATTGCGGACCGTTACTCGTTCACTGGTTTTAACAAGGACATCCTTAGCCCAAGGCCTTCCATCCACCAGATCTTTCGTCCATTTCCCCTACGGATTGCCCTCCCGCCGAATTTTTCAAGCCCTTGTCAGCGGATGCCATCTTGGGCCGTCTCATTTCCGTTTTGTCCTCTTCGCAACAACTAAACCTGGAGCGGGGAAAGTAGGTGTCTGGTTCTCTTTTGCAACAAGACATTCAACAGTTTGCAATACAGGAAGGCTCTACGCACTGTTCTCACCTCCAATTCTTTGCATCTAGAGCTTATGTCCGAGGCAATCAGGCGAGCTGTAACTTTGTCAGACCAGCCTGATTCCGGCAATGCCCGCTTCCTTGAAGTTCTCTCCGATGTCATCTGTACGCAGGAAGAGCACGGCTTTTCATTTAGTCAAACGATCTGCTTGGGCTTGACAAATTTATGCAATCCCTCACCGGTGATTCGTCGACGCGCGTTCAAAATGCTGGAGGCTATGCACGTCAAGTCAAATGGTCTACTTTCAATGTCCAATTTTGAACCATATGTCTGCAGTCTGGCATCCGGAACATATCTCCACGCACATCGTCTCATTGTGGATTTTCTTGCCGGCGAACATCCAAACCAAGGTTACGACATGCTTGTACGCGTAGCGATGTGGTTGCCGAGTTTACCTGAGGACAAGAACAAGTCATTGGTAATTCTCTTAATGCTACAGGGCCTGGAGTCCTGGATTCCAAACATCCAGCTTTTAACAGAAGACAAACAAAGCCTATCGCAGGGAGGCATACTTGCGCTCTATCATCTTATATCTTTGACTCTGCGATATGGACAAACACATTGCGAGCAGATATTGACAATTTGGTCGAGATTGGTGGATCCTCCTTCGCAGTCAAACGGCCACGCCACAATCAGATTCCTCCTCGAGCAGTCACATAAAATTGGCAGCGCTGCCTTCATCTCCTGCGCTGCCAATATCGTCGCCTGCCTATGCCAGACCCACATTGGCCGCGAGATATTCGATGATTTGTGTTCTGTAATTGAACCAGCACGTATGCTGCCAACTATTGATCACAAATTGGTCTTTCCGGAAGCTCAGGATGTGGAACTGTGGTCGGAACTCGATGCGCTATTCGCTGAACAGCCTCGCCTACAACTTGGTTCTGCGCAATTTGCATGGCTCTTTTTGACTGACGTCGCTTTGCAGCGCCACTGGGAACTAAAGACGTACTTGCCTACACTGCTTCACGTGCTCGTAATTCATCTTGACCACCGTAACCCGCATGTGCGCTGCCGAGCACAGCGCATGCTCTTTCAACTGATCAGGTCTTGGCTTCTTGGGTTAGACGAATTACCAGATCGATCAATTAATCGTGGACAGACGACTCCTCGCGAAGCACTTAACCATGTAGAGGAAGAGGCCGAGTCGCATTATTGGAAGGAGGACGAACCTGAGGCTGACCTGGAACCCAAACTCAAATGGTTCTGTACCCAGATCGTCGAGTTATTAGAGCCACTGTTTCCTTCGTTGACGGGGTCGTGGGGCTCCGTGGCCTTGAATTGGGGGACATCGTGTTCCATCCGACAGACCGCCTTCCGGTCGCTTCAGATTTTCCGAGCCTTGGCACCACGAGTGAAACAAAGCGACATGGCCCTCTTGTTAGGACGACTTTCCAATACGATATCCGCTTCCGCAGAGGAAAACATTCAGCCCTTTAATTGTGAGATTATACGGACGATCTCTTCAATCGTTGACATGGAGGGTGTCGACAAGAGCTTGTTGCCTCAGCTTTTCTGGGGTACATGTGCTTGTCTTTCAACGACAGTCCAGGAAGAATTCCATCAAGTCCTTCTGTTGTTGAATTCAATTCTGACCAGATTTCCTTTGGAATCCAACACTGACTTGCTCTTATCCCATAAGCCAAACAATTGGTCCGGATCTGCGTATATCCAGCCTTTGCTTCTCAAGGGCTTGCGCTCCATTGTTACATCACACTTGACTTTCGAAACTCTTCTTCGTCTTTCGTCTGTACAAGACAATCGTCTCATAGATCCTTCCACAGGGCGCGTGCGGGACTTGTATACTCTATTGCTGCCATGGTGTTTACATGCCATGGCGTATGAGAAACAGGACGACGCTCTAAAAGAATTCGCGCAAAATGTTAGCAGTCTAGCTACAAAGGAAGGACGTCCGAGCATACAAAGAATTATGGCATCTTTTGCCAAAGGTAGTTTCCGGACCAAAGATGACTTCCTGCGTCAGTCCGTCTCCAGCCTTCGAGAACACTATGGCACCGAACAGTGGACGGAAGTGGTGACTCTATTCCTTAGCCTCGTCTTGAACCAAGAACGATGGCTACAAGTTCACACCATGCAAATCTTGAAGCTGCTCTTCCAGCAGCGAGAGACGCGCAACCCGTTCGAACTACTTGGGCCAGAGCTACTTATGCCTTTGTTACGCTTGCTCGAAACTGAACTTGCAATGCAAGCTCTTGATGTTCTTGAGGAGCCCATGATCTTGTCCAACCGTGGTCCAACCGCTAAGCATGTGCTTCGGATGAGCATGCACATTCATACCCTTCAAAATTCTGAAACTTCCTCTGCCGTTTTTGGCATTCCTGAGGATTGTGGCTGGTGCATCCCACAGGTAGAATCGCAACGAGAGACATGTAGAGCCAATGTCGGTGCTGTTTTTGACACATGCTCTATGCCTACGCGCCCGTCTCGCATTGATTTTGAGCCAGAAGTGGAAGCTCTAGCGGGCATACAACCGGCAGAGGACGATCTAGGGGGTCTGGTAAAAAATTTGCACGACTTGACAAGTTACTTCCAATCACCATCTCGTACACGAAAAGCGCCACCGACACCAAATCGACGTTTGGAGGCTAGAGTAGCCGCTATCTTGGCTAAATCCACAGCTGGAGCAATGATCACGGATACTCCCCAGACACCCTTCTTGGATGTTTTCAGAGTCAGTGGTAGCAGCGGCGGATTCCATGATGAACTTGAAGATGATGATTCGGACTCGGACTCGGAGGACGACGCTTTTATTTTTGATTCACCCCACCCTTTATCCTCCGTGAACGGTAGACGCTTTCGCTGAACTCTGTGACTCATGCTTTCCATTGCTGTGCAACATATTTATCTATTAGTTTTGCATTCTCGTAATTTAATCACTTTTCAATTGTACGATAGCGACACCAATACTGTATTAAGGACCGGAATGGTAGATAATCGAGGATCCGAATGAATTTGCAATCAACACCTCTCAAATACTTTGTATAGGTCTTGCAAACTGGCAATTTGGATGACATCTCGGTCAAGGAGCGAGGCCGGAGGTTGCAGATAACGTCTCATGGCAGGAAATAAAACGTGCTCTATTTGCCATCGTTCCGCTTTTAATTCGCCCTGTTCAGCATCATCACCTTCAGCTAGTGTTGGTCCCGGCCCTCCCGGGGTATAAAAGTAAGCCAGTTCGCGGAAGAAAGAATTAAAACATTCATTTTCTGCTTCCCAATCGACCTAACGCACACATAAATTAGCAACAACAAAATAAAGTATCTTATTTACCTGAGGACCAAGCCGCATCAAAAAGTTGGGAAGATTGTCGAGGTTTGGAGTGTAGTCCCGCAAGAGTAGAGGAAGGCTCTCCACTAGACCCGACTCGCTGATGTCCAGTGAGAAATACTCTGAAAGCATTTGTCGCTTGCCCATCAGGACATCAATAATGCGCTACGCATACCTCGTTAATCAAACACACAAGAAGGACGAGGTTGCATACATCAACAATGTCAGGTTTGGTCAGTTGGCTATCTCTGGTAGACTCTTCAGCCTGTACCGCAATCTCTACCAATGATCGCAGAGGTGGTGGGGGCTCCAACCTCAAGCGGCTGATATCCCCGAACTGTCTCAATCCAAGTTGATAGAATAACTCCTCACTGAAACAGTTGTGAATGAGGTCACCAACGAAAATCGAAGGCTGTGACTAACGCAAGAGAACTGTGGTTCACGAGGTATAGGTTAGTGGAATGTTGAATCAACGATAAGCAACGTTCTAGATCGACAATGCCAACAAAAAAGTGTTTCTCTACGATCTCGGTCAATTCTAGGCGAAGATCAAATCACTGTCGAAAGAAAAGATGTATATAGGGACGTACGTTTGTGCTTGCCTTTCACGAAGGCTTGTCGCAAGTTTTTGATAGATGTCAAGGAGCAATTCGATTCTTTGATATCTTTCACTTTAGGTATCGACGCCATTTCGGCATCCTGAACCACCATCTCTTGTGGTTCTAACTGTGCAGGGTTCGCTACCCGGAACATCGAATCAAGCGTGCGGTCGTGCAAGGACGTTCGGACCTTCTGGTGAGAATAAACTCTCTTCTGTGCATCACCTTGCAGACCAAGTATAGTCAATGTCATGAGACCTAATGGAAAACATACCTGTGGATGAAGAGGGTGATGAACTTTCGACCTCATGGCCTTGATCAACTTCTTTTTCTTTCCCCTTGCGTTTTTTGCTGCTCAGATTCTCTGGATCAGCGATTCCGCCAGTCAATAGGGTCTGTAACGAGCGCATTAATTCAAGTATGAGAAAGTTATTCGTGTGCTATAAACTACCTGACATTCAAATGCCCGAGACTGCCCTTGAGAGGCAAGGGCATGTCCTAGAGACTCCGCTATGGTTTCGATGATTGCCTCTTCGTCAAGAAAGTGAACTTCACGCTTGGTTGGGTGAACATTGACGTCAACTGCGCGAGGGTCGATTGTCAAACTACAATTCTTAGTTTCGCTCGTACGGATGATGTAAATCTTACAGACCTCAGATATACGAAAGGAGAAGATCCTTTGGGTAATATTCCGTTATACACTGATTCCACCGCTCGTTTCATGCGGGGGGATTCGACTAATCTGTCTGCTGAAAAATCAGCAAAACCTAAGCAAGTGGTAGCGTTGAGGAACATACGGTTGATGAACAACACGAACGTCATCTTTTTGGCTTGATAGTTGGCATTGGTGAAAAAGGCTTCAGCACTCCACGAATCTGAATGATCCCGTTCCAATTCATCGTCGTTTTCCGATACCTTCTTTCGCTTTCGACTTTTCGATGACACGTTCACGTCTAGAAGCTCCTTCGCTATGGAATGACCATAGAGCAACCGTATAGCGTGCACCGTTTCGGACCCTGATGACGTTGACAGATCAGGAGAGGAGGATCCTGCCTACGAATATCAGTTTACATGAGAATGGATATTGATCCTGCGTCTACCTTCTTGCAAGAAAAAGAGACTTTCGAATTATGTATCGCATACCGGGTGAGCAGGTCGAGAATGCGCCCATATTCTTCCGATGGACTGCGTAACGCGGCAAGACGAGACGGGATATTATAGAACAAATCTTCAATCTAGTCTCTTATAGTCCCACTCTGCGAGTGCAATGATCAGATTCTTACCGTGATAGTTGTGCCGTCATTGCCCGCGCAAGCTTTAGGCTCCGGAGATTGGCCCGGTTTCTGTGCAACCAACGCTCCATCCGAATAACACGCTCTTTCAACGCTCGAGTCAGTGGGAAAAAATAAAATTCAGTGATTGAAAGCTGACCTCCAGGCACATGTATCAGCTTTCACTTTTGTTGTGACAGAGAGTCGCGAAACATGAGATATCGACGCCAATGCTTCTCCACGGAATCCATGTGTTGTTAAGTGCGAAAGATCCGAAAATGTGAATATTTTTGACGTCGTGAACCGCTCAGCTAAGATGGCAAGATCGTCTTTCTGTATTGTATGAATTGCTGAAGAGAGCAAAAGGATCGAGGACTTACCCGAATGCCGCAGCCATTATCTTGAAGTTGCAGAAGCTTCAAGCCACCGTCTTTCACAGTTACGCGTATTGATGTGGCCTTCGCATCAAGCGAGTTCTCCAAGATCTCCTTCAGTGCCGACACAGGCCGGTGGACGATCTGAAAGCATGATGTAGCGCAAAATAAGATGGACAAGAACCCCGACATACTTCACCCGCGGCTATGCGATTTATGAGGGTATGACCAAGGCGACGTATAGGTAAAGGGCCTGGAGGAACAGGTGAATCAGGAGGCGTATTTGAAGCCATGAATGTGTATGAACAACAGAAGGGGTTAACCCAAATGCCGGGTTTAGACCCGCTCTTCCAATGGCTACCGTGTTAGTCACCGGTGTTCAGCCCTCTCAGCCTTCCTCAGTCTCATTCGCCACGGATTACTCTCTCTTGAACGATAAATATCGTGGGGCGGTTGTAGAGGCAAGTCAAGCGTACGGGTCACAATCAACTTCCAGTCTCAAATCCATCTAGGATCTTCAACTCCCACCCGCTTTCTGCATCCCTTCATCAGAAACCATTTCTCTCGCTATCGAGCAGGCATACGAGCGCGACTTCTCTCACACACCGTTCGTTCTGTTCGCCTTATTTCCTTCTGTGTTCTCATTTGCTGGTAGCGTTTTGAATAGCAACAGGCGACCCCTGGGGTACATTGACGTTGCCGCTCTAAAGGCTAAATGGGAAGCTGGTCTTGCTAATCCAGTGAGCTTCTATCCCCTAAGTGCATCTAATAATTCCTTCAACATTCCCAGGATGATAAAGTGCTCAAGTACATGACCAAGTTCAAGCGAAATACCTCCGAACCTTACACATTGATCACACCAATGTCTTCGTTGGCCGATCTCGAGAGATTTCTGGGAGATAATCTTTTTGCGCTAGGTATGCGTAACAGCAACGTTTTCTATACCGAGACCGTGTAATAACCGGGATCTAGTAACCGATGATAAACGCAGGTTCGTGCTAGGCGTCGCCACAGCTCAAGACCTGGATAAGTTTGTTACACGACGCGGCCCTTGTTGGTAAATCCTAGGTAGTGTCTGTTGCAATATCTATGAATTCATTATGATCATTTACAACGCGCAATTGTTAACGCGCTTAACATAGTAAATAAGTATACGATCTTCGCGGGCTACGTTCAGTTAATTGGCTATACTAGATAAGCGCCGGCTTACATAGTGCAAGGCCTTGCATGTTGATTTTTAGTAGGTTGCACCACATGTTAACGGAAGAATACAATAATTATAACATGAATAAAGCACACCGATGTGAATGTAGTATTGGTCTTTTTTTTTTAAGCATTAGGGGGTCGAAGACCCCCTCCAAACTATCAAAAGGTATGTATGACAGTCGGGGATAATCCCCACTTGTAGCAACAATGAAGATATTGTGGTCCGAGGGATTGAAAGTCTTGGCTTCTATAACGAAGAAGGTTGGTTGATGGCATATGCGTCTCGAGGATATGAAGGTACGGGGATGACAGAAAGGCAGCTAGGCTAGGCGGTTGAGATAAGTTGAGGCAGATTTACCAGCGACTCGCGGACTGGTAGTCAAACCGGTCAAGCAGAATGTGCAATGCTTGCGGCTATCAACACCAGTGTCACTGAACAATCAACAGAGCAGTGGAATTGCATTCTATGGCTTGATCCACGCGCTCACGACTCCAATGATCCAAGCAAGTTCCCCAACGTGGACTCCAGCTCCAAACCTCCACACTTACGCACCTAAATATATTCTGATAATGCACACTGCTGTCATTTTCCCTGTGACGACACCGAGACCATGGTAAGGTAATGTTTTGGGATTATCGGTTCCGGTACTGCAATTCCACCCTGTGACTGTGAGTGTGGCCTCTCGGATGACAACCCCCGCCGGACGATTAACAGAGTCAGGGTAATTTCTTCTTTACACACACAGACAGACTTTGCAATCTCCCATTTTCCAACAAACATGCAGAGCAATTTGCACAATAAAAGGTCTCTTTGCAGTATAACGCGATTCTTATCTTACGCATCGAAATAGCAAATTACGTCGAACTGCTGGTAAGTGGCCTGGACATTCCGGATGAGTGAGCTACATCCACTAGTTTTCTAGATACTCACCGAATACGACAGCAGGTCCCCATGCTGACAGCAGAAGGGCGATATGTTGCAACCCAAACGGTGTCGGCCGTGGTCGACGTCTAGCCACATCAAGTATTGTTGACAGGCATGCGAGGACTTGGACGACACTGAAAAATCTGCGACAAGCGTCAAATGCTATACAAGACGCACATTTATGCATAGCGTACACTTGGAAAATAATGATCCTCCAAAATGCTGAAGTGAGTTTTCGAGGAGCCCAACGGCAAGTCTGGCCTTTCATTCCAGTGAGGAACGTGACGTTGTAGCAAATCTCAGATCGCTTACTTGTTTGCCTTTGATGGTTTGAGCCAGAACCGTATTGTATTTCTATAGGTTTCTCAATATCGGCCTCAAAGTTCACTGTGGAGGGACGGAGATCGAGCCCACGCCGTCTATCTGAAAGCTCCCGCTCGATTCCTTTAAAATTTGCCTTTGCGTTATATCCTTGTGATTCGTCATCTAGCTCGTGAGGGTCATGCACTCGTAAAGGAAGCACACTGTCGGAGGCTCTGTCCGATTCCTCGTTTACGCCACCGGATAAACCCTGAATCGGTCGTACGTCAACAGGAGGAACCTTTAAAGTAGGCATGGCCATAGAAACAGAAGGCGTATATTTATTCCTGGTTGGCGAGACGGGGGGCGGGGGACGTTGAATCTGGTCAGTTCGACATGAAAATAGAAAACAAAATTTGGACTGAACACCGGGAGGAGACGGAGGTCGATGGTGATCTATGTCACTGGTCTCTGATCGCGAAAAGGCAGGCTTCCATGACTTGAACGTCAGCTCCCGACCTGCCGTCCCGGAAGAAGAGGAGATCAGTCCAATTCCGTACGCACGTTGCATTCGGTGAACATTTTGGCTAGTTCGTTGCAGGTCAATGAGGGACAAGATTGCTAGGATGGTACATGGAATGCCCATGACAAATGGCATTGCCGCATATCCGAAGAATCGTACCCTATGAAAATGTCAGTTCGTCATTTTTGCCAGTTCTAGTGCTCAAATACCATTCTGGGTGGCTGGCATCGCAATGCATGTCGTTTGTTGGCTGCACAGCGTCGAGCTTCACAAGTAATGTAACGTGTACTGCCGTCGCTATTGTCGGAAAGATAATGACAGGTATGCTAAATATTGGTCGCCACTGGAGAACTCTACGGCCGACGTCTAAATCTGCAGTGTCTGGAATTGTCTTATAAAAGCTTACGCTTCGCCGACGTTTGCCCATCCTCTGGGAGATAACACTGTAAGACTGAGCGACCCCGAAAATGCGCTCGAGACGCCAGCCATAATATACGCCGCACTTGCAATAACTATTGTTTGGGCTGTACACGGACATTAACGCAACCGCTCGTGGCGAACAACGGGGGAATGGGGAAATCACCAATGCAGAAACCTCTGGGCATTTCGTAAGGGTCCATTTTCCAGATGATGCCTGATTCATGATTGTAACGCTGTTCGATTTACTCAAGCTTTCTTACCAAGGCAAAAAATACCCTGCATCATTGTACAAGCGACGCAATAAGTCACTGGCCCCCAGTACGTGCGTATACCGCGCGAAAAGGCCAGAAGCACTATCCAACAGATCACCAACCCTACAAGGGAAGATATAAACAAGGCAGCGAGAGGCATTGAATATTCACCTGTGAGCGATAGGATAGCCCATGCGACCTTGAGGCTGTATGGCAGCATAAAGAAGCGAACGTTAGACGGGCAGGCGACGTAATTGGGGGAAAAGAGAGTCACTACCACCTCTACGGATTCGGCAGTGGCGTCTACTTACATACTCGTACTCGAATGTTTCCAGATTAGCTTTATTGAAACACCACGTTGTGTACATATGGAGAGAGCCGTGGTTCGTGGCTGTCACTGTACAACCCCAGAAGGTTTTATGATCACACGTACTGCATGTGGCGTTTGAGAAAATCTATTGCCCGACTCGGATAGATGACGTTCTCAAGTTTCAAACAGAACACTGGGCGTTGTCCATGACAGGTTTTCGCATCCGGCCACAACGGAATGGTCCTTAGACCTTAGACATGTCAAACTTGTTTAGACTACGGAGCCGAAACATGATGATCTCCTTCGATGAGAGAATATATAAACAGATGAAAAAGGAAACTAGTAAATGAATAAATAGGCTCAGAATCTAATCAAGATGGCTATCAAATTTCATCCCAACTGGAGGCAATGGCTGCTTCCGACCTTTCGCAACCTGGGGGCTGAACATCTCCAGTAAACGAGAACCAGCGGGCGTCGGGAACCACGGAATCCTTCTGAATCGCTGTTTCTTCTGCTGCTCCCGTGCGGTTGCCACAAGACTAGCTTGGTTCCAAACGACGGGCGGTTCGGTGATCTGCGGCTCGTTATTAGACAGTTTTTGGGCTTGAGCAGCCTGTTCACGATTACGGAGTGCTTCAGGATTCCAATGCGTCCCTGCGCTCGTCCCTCCGGGCTTGGGATTGCCTGCCGCTGTTCTGCCTGCTGGCGCTGCGGTCGGT
Source organism: Amanita phalloides (assembly GCA_032173475.1). Taxonomy (NCBI): domain Eukaryota; kingdom Fungi; phylum Basidiomycota; class Agaricomycetes; order Agaricales; family Amanitaceae; genus Amanita; species Amanita phalloides. The sequence goes on from JAENRT010000103.1 coordinate 126,941, forward strand.
ACAATGACTGCCATTGATGCACTGCGCACCGACGTCGGGTAGTCGAGCAGAGTTGGCGGCGCAGGAGAGCTAATGGGAGTAGTAGTATGCTGGGTCTGGGTGGCTTTTATCGGCGATGGACGTCTTTCTTTGCCATCACGATGATGATCTTGGTTTTGACGTTGCTGTGCTCGCCAACCAGGTGGGGGTATCATGAGTATGGGTTCTTCGTCCGAACCACGATTCCTGACATGGCTAGATTCGTGGTTGCCTTGAGGAAAAACCTGCTGTTCTCTTCTGTCATGTCCGTTTCTGTCTCTTTCCTGCTCGTAATCTCTCTTGTCCCGATAGTGATGTCGATCATATCTTTCCTTGTCTCTGTCTCTGTCTCTGTCTCTGTCTCTGTGCCGATCATCGTCACTTCGTTGACCCCGGATAGCATGTATTCCATAATCCTCGTATCTGCGGCGGTCATAATAGCCATAAGGGTATCCAGTATGCGAGTGACTTCGCTTGTGGGCCTGGTATTTCTGTACGCAATTTGTGAAAAAATCAGAATCAGAATAAGAGTGGAGACACATACGTCGGTATAATGATAGTCATAAGGAAGACCTTTACTCGTCCAGCCATACTTGTCGTCGTAATAATGTTGATCATGGTGCCCGCGATGTCCATCAAGGTCGTCTCTTTCTTTCGTGCGTTCTCTGCGTCTCTCCCTGGCCTTTTCGCGTTCTTTCACATCCTGGCGATGATATTGCAGTGCTAGCGGTTGCTCTGGGTGTCCTTTATTTCCAGGATCTGGTGTTTCGACTTCGGTTTCCTTCACATTTCCGTCGTCTTCGTTGGGGGGGTCGATGTATTCGATCTGCTCGGATTGCTCCGTTGGTGTCTGCATGTCTGGTTCTCCATCTTCCAATCTCCTTTCTTCCTCTTGGACGCCTACCAAGTCTTCACTCTCTCTGTGGTCCTCGGGTTCCTCGTTGATAGCATTGTCCATTGCCTGGACTCTGATCCTCTCCCGTTCTTGATGTCGCTCTTCGCCTCTATCTCTCCGACGCTCTCTGTCCTTGTCCCGTTCTCTTTCTTTCTGACGCTCCCTGTCTCTGTCTCTGTCTCTGTCTCTGTCTCTGTCTCTGTCTCTCTCTCTCCGACGTTCACGGTCTCTATCTCTCTCGCTTTCCCTCTCGCGGTCCCTGTCCCTGTGTCCGTCACGATGTCTGTCCCTCTCTCTATCTCGGTCCCTGTTACGATGCCGGTCGCTTTCTCCGTTCCTGTACTTTTCTTGGTACACGTCGGTCTCTTTGTCTCTGTGTCGATCTCTATCCTTCTGCCGTTCCCCTCTATCCCTTCTTTCTCTTTCCCGGTCCCTATCGTCATATCGTTCCCTGTCCTCATCCAGCGAACCTGGCGGCTCGCGCCTGTACTTGTGATAGTGATGGTCATAATCCCTGTCCCAATGTGTGTCGCTATGGGAGCGTCTCCGGCTCTCTTGGGGATCTTCAGAGGGCCTTTCCTTCCTTCGCTCTCTATCTCTTTCCCTATCTCTATATTTGTCTCTTTCTCGCTCACGCTCCTTATCTTTCGCCCGATCCCTTTCCTTGCGGTACTTTCGATCTTCGTAATACTTTGATCTGCTAAGGTCATGATGTCTGTCTCTCGACATGCCCTCGGATGTTTCTTCGTGTACAACCGGTAGGGGTCTTGGGATGCTTGATTCTACAATGGGGGCGGAGGTCCCAGACCTTCCCTGCGCATCGCTAGACTTGTATCGTCGTATGGAGTTGTGGTGTTCCATCCCGTTCTGCTGTTAGATGGTGAATCGCAGATAATGGTCACAGGAGATATAAGCGGACCTGAAGCGGAAATTCCGTTTTCCCCGAGGATAACGGGGTAGTTGATGATCGCACAGCCGAGGGAATAAGTCCGTGCGCCGCACTAGCGCTGGAACTAGTTGCATTAAGATTGCCAATCGTCGCCTAAGGAGCAGTCTATGGATCATGGGTGGTAATCGTGTAGCCAATTAGACTAACCTGTACATCCCGCAAGAGTGACGTGGCCTCTGCGCGGTACCGTTCAGAGTTGGTTCTCGCCAGTTCATTGATTTGCAGTTTCCTTGCGCCTTTGATGAGTTTTCCAGGAGGTGGATTTGGAGGCAACGACGATAGTCTTGAAGAACAACATCAGGCATCCATCGGGGGGCCAAATGGAAAACACTCACTTGCTCAATCTGTCTTCCAGTTGTTGAAATTGCGCAATGTCATGGAAGGCATCTCTGTAGCGTGATAAGAGGACGATAGCCTCATTGAATGCGCGATCGCCCTCGTCGGATGGATGTTCTGAGGTGGGTGAGAGGTCTTGTGTTGAATGTGAACTTGAGGGACGTGATACAAAAGAGAAGGGGCTTTCTGATCTCCCGGCGTCATGTGGATCTGCCAGTTGTTCGGAAGGCTGTGCGGCGGCGCGTGGAGCCCTGCGGAGAAGAAACTTTGGGAGGTTCATAGCCAAGTCAGCGGGTGCGACGGCGTTCAGTGCGTTAAATATCAAATCCCGGCGGGTCCGTAGAATGACTTGCAGGCTTTACACTGGATGACTGCAGCCTGGTGGACCAACCGGCCTAGCACGCCATCATTCTCAGGCGTGCTTTTCCATTCCGAGCTCAACTCCTTCCCATCTACACTTTTATTACCACTTCCAAGTCCAACCCAGCTGGCATGGCCTCTCCGCGTATACCCGCAATCAGGTTCCTAGCCGCCAACCTCGCCATGTTTTTCCTGCTTTCAAACGTCGCACTCCCTATGTGCGGCAAAACAACACACCTACTCCGGATCCCACATACTATTGACACCGGGCTTTTGTGACACGGACACCGGCACTCGCCTTCAACAACATCAATCCCTGCACCCCAGATCCACCCTTCCCGAAGCGCTTTAGCCAGAGCATCCGAATCCACAACTGAGCCTCGCGCCGTGTTGACTAAGACACTTGTCTTTTTCATCTTCGCCAGAAAGCCTTCGTTTATTAAGTGCCGCGTTTCCGCACCTCCAGGCGATAGGACAAATAGCACATCGCTTTCCCTTGCAAGCTCGTCAAGCCTCACTCTTCTAATTGAGTTTAGCGACTCCTGGAAGACGTAAGCTATTACACGCTGTAAGAGGAACTTGAAGCCTACAACAAATTCTTTCTCAGTCAAAGCATCGCGGGCAGGATCGGCGGGCTTTTGGGGATTAGTAGTATAAATGCAGTCTGTTATGCCAAATGCGAGCAGTCTTGACAGGGTAGCGCGAGCAATGCGGCCAAACCCCAGGAATCCCACGGTACGTTTGTTTGAAAGGGACGAGGGACTAAGCTGTGGTCCGCAGAACAGGTATGGCGAAAAGTTGTAATTCCGCCACTGCATATTGATCAATGACAAGAGCACCATGTTTATTTTCTGAACCCACATCACCATTATGGACTATGGACATGCAGCTTTTAACATTTCGACCTGCCATCAGAGCAAGCATTATCGACAAGTCGGCGACTGCCTCATATGCTAAGCTAATGAGACGATAAGGAATCACATCATACCTGGATTTGTCAATACATCGGGGGTATAACCAAGTTTAATTTTTCGGGTCGCCAGTGCATGGATGTCAATATGTTCTGACCAGATGTCCTGATCACATCCCAAATTGAATTATCTAGCTTACCGTATCCGACGGACATTGTCGAAACAACGCGGAGGCTACCTCCAGCTTGTACCAAGAGTGAGCTGAATTAATCAATGGTATAATGTCTACCTGTGTCAAGAATCTCTGTTGTTATCTTCGACCATCATGCATCACATACTTTCATATGGTGGCAGTGTAAATGACTTTACCTTGTCTGTCAACAAGACCAAGAGGCCGACAGAACCGGGAAGATTTTCAAACAACCATTGCTTTTCGACGGCGCAGTCTTTTGGCCAGACGACGAGCTACGGAGCAGCATTATAAAACACGGAAATGTGTCGCAAGGATTCGCTGACGTCGAAATCGTCCTGGTTCCTTATCAATGACATGACATCGGGTCCAAGATCCCTTGTCACGACAACTTTGTAGCGGGTTCCACTGAAAAGGTTAAGGATTGAATCTTCAGCTTGTGATAATAAGTACCTTGGCATTCAGAGTCACTGCGATGCTTAGCGAGTGTGGGCAGGCCCGGAGATTCCGAATACGAAATAATTATTTAGTCACTGCAAACGCCGTTTTGTATTTAACTTGACTTACGTCTATCGTTATCGGCACGTGATAACACGCGTCCGCATTGTCGATGGTTATTTGTAGATCACGTGCTGTTGGGGTGTATTGACGGATTTAGATGCAGCCCTGCTAGCATTCACACTGCCAATTCTTCCAGCTCATCACCTCTCATCATTGTGCGCTGCCCAACTTGCCACGCAACGCCCGGATCCTCGAGCACAATGTCTTCAAATATTTCCGTGCGATAAACCCATCTTTCAATGACTTTTCCTGCGTCTGATTCTCGTTCTCTATAGACACGCCGAGTTACACGTACCACACGTGTCACGGCGCCCAGAGATAATGAGAATGCCAATGCTCGCCCGTCCAGAATCTCATCCCGAGCGAAACCCCCAAGTTCCACCTCTGCCACAACTGGATTGGCAAGCATTGCAGAAACTGCAGCTCGCGCGACAGGCGCAACGGCGGCATCAAAGGCAAAGGCAATCGCTGCTTCAGTGGATCCCAAAATAGTCACCTCCGCCAAGAGGAAACGGGAAGCCCTCGGTGAAGTGACTGGCCTTGTGACCAACAACCGGTTACGGCCCCTGGCGGGCAAAGGAAAGGTCAAGGAAGGAAAGCTTGATGGCGTAGTGCTGAACAAGTCAAAAACTTCTGTTTCTCGCCAACCCCTCCGCACTACCAGGCAAACAACTAAGACGTCGGTGGCTACGGCCAAAGTCGATAACCTGGAAACTGTAACGGAGCATACAGAGGTTCATCAAAAACAGGATGAAAACGCAATGATTCTGGATATTCCCTATGGGTTGCGACGCTCTTTCGTGACGAAAGCTGTCGAGGCGAAGTTCAAGTCCAAGGTTGGAACGCATCATCGAGTTCCTTCCGTCTCAGGAATCCCTGTCAATCGCGAAAAGGATGAAGAAGAGGCAGATCGAGCCTGCAAGAAGATTCGTACGTCATCTGAACCCCCAGCAGAGGAACCCCCAGCACTGGATGCCGCCCAGCTGCGTGCAAAGGAGGAAGAAGCCACTGCTAAGATTGCCGCTCAGTTTGAAACTGATTTCGAAGATGTTGAGGCAGATCCAGAAGGTCCTGACTGGGAAGATTTGGATGCAGATGACGTGGACGATCCTCTCATGGTTAGCGAATATGTCAGCGAGATTTTTGATTACATGAAACAGCTAGAGGTCCGTGAATTTACCGTTCAGTTCCTGTTGTTAGCCTTGACAATATTGGCAGTTGGCCACTCTGCCAAATCCCAATTACATGGAAAGCCAAAAGGAGCTTGCGTGGAGAATGCGTGGTGTCCTCTCTGATTGGTTGATCCAAGTTCATTATCGCTTCCAACTGCAAGCTGAGACGCTCTTCTTATGCGTCAATATCATGGATCGCTTTTTGTCGGCTCGGGTCGTCTCGCTTGCAAAACTTCAGCTTGTAGGCATTACATGTATGTTCATTGCCGCGAAAGTTGAGGAGATTCTTGCTCCTTCCGTCACACATTTCCTGATGTGCGCTGAATCAACTTATACCGAGAGCGAGATTTTGCAAGCGGAAAGATACATTCTCAAGACGCTGGACTGGAACCTGAGTTACCCTAGTCCCATGCACTATCTCAGGCGTGTCAGTAAAGCGGATAACTACAACGTTGAAGTCAGAACGCTTGCGAAATACTTCTTGGAAATTCAGTGTGTTGAATGGCGCTTGGTTGCAGCCCCACCCTCCCTGATGGCAGCGGCATCAATATGGCTGGCTCGAATTGTGATGGGCTATGATCTTTGGGTATGAATCGCAGCAATTGCGACTTCGTTATATACACTGATATGCGCAACAGACTCCAAATCTGGCTCACTACTCTTCATACCCTGAGAGTGCATTGGTTCCAACTGCCAATATCATTCTTAATTATTGTCTACGTCCAATCAGACATGAATCACTGTTCAAAAAGTTCGCTGCAAAACGATATATGAAGGTCGGTTTCACTTGCTAAATGGCACCACTGTAATATCTAACGGTTCGTTCTCAGGTCAGTATACGCATGAGGAACTGGGTGCTTGAACGTTGGTCCGAAGAGACGCAAGTTGATCTCGTTGGGGAATTGCCGACCGTAAAGGCTGAAAATCGGATATCGCGCCAAGCAGCGGCTCTTCGGAAAGGAGGACTTATTGAAGCCCAAGAGAGTGTTGAAGTGGAGAAGGCCTTGATCGAAGGTGATCACTAAGTCTCAAGGCTATTCGCTTCGGCAGAGAATTCAAGTCTTCGATTTCTGGCATTCATATATCTCGTGCCGGCGTATTCATCTCTCATCCTGCATTATACTATACCTCACGCAAGCTGCATTCCATTGTTTCATTAAATCCAACGCATTCAAGTTATTTTTACCATTGACAACACAAGCACAATCTAATATCAATGTTCTGGTACTTCGATCCAAGCGCATTGCCAGTCAATCTGGACTTTGTCTTTGTACTTTGCAAACGTAGATGCCTTTGCCTTGTCGCTCGTTTTGTGATCCGTAGATGGCCAGTCAACAACAGCCTATTCCGGGTTCGCGTTCATGATTGTCCCATTTACTATTCGTGTTCATAATGTTCTGACTACCTGTTGGCATAACGAAAGTATTTAAATTATGAGTTTAACTTGTATTATTGTGATTCACTGAAAGCCGTGTGAAAAGTGGACGCGCGTCGTCGCGTCGACACCTGTCCATAGTACCAATGACACGACCTACGGATTTCTCAATTCAAGTACAGTCGGATGATCAAAAGAAGAACGAAAAGCCTCAGGATAAAGACAAACTAGAAAGTACATCAAAGCCTCTCAAAGACGCCAAGAAGGACGGCAAGGAAGATGAAGGAGAGGAACTGGTGTGCCTGCTTTAAATTCCTCTGCAGTCGTGGCTGAATGTTCTTCAGTCGGAAGAAGACCAACAACTCAAGAATGAGCTAGAGATGTTGGTCGAACGATTAAAGGTCTCTTCACTCGATGAATGGCCCTCGTCGTCATTAATTCCAATGACAGGAATCCGACACCAGCCTTTATCGACCTGCACTGGAGACGTTACGCACTTTGATCAGAACCTCGACGTCGTCGATGACATCCGTGCCTAAACCCTTGAAATTTCTTCGACCTCATTATCCGGTTCTTCAAGAACTTTACGAGGTGTGGCCGCCGTCCGAAGACAAGGTGAATTTTCGTACAGGCACCCTAGGGAATCAACGCTAAACTGCAGCAGTCACTGTTTGCAGATATCTTATCGGTGCTGGCGATGACTTATTCAGACACACAACCTCGGGGCACGCTCAAGTATCGTCTCCTGGCCGCGTCTCTCCGACCTTCAGATTCTCCACTCGCAGATCCCGGTGCATGGGGACATGAATACGTCCGTCACCTTGCTGCTGAGCTAGGGGAAGATTATACGTATCGAGAGCAAGAACTTTCTCTCGAATACAGTCGAACGCCGCAAGTCACATTACCTGGTACCATAGAGGACCTTCGTGGTCTGGCTAAGCAATGTGCCACGTTTTTCCTAAGCCATAATGCGGAACCAGATGCGGTTGATCTTCTAGACGAGCTCGAAATGGTGGAAGAGATTGCACACCTGGTAGACGATAATACATACAACCGCGTGTGTCTATACATGATCAGGCAAGTGTCGGCCCGCGCACCGATGTAGTTGACTGTTCACTCAAATTCTTCAAAAGATGTGTTACGCTCCTTCCTCCACCTGACGACGTTGGGTTCTTACGGACAGCACATACAATTTATGTGCAGCACCATAAATTCCCCGAAGCGCTTGCCCTTGCAATACGCCTAAGTGATCCAGAGCTAATCAGAGACGACTTTAATGCACCCGGAAACCCGTACGTATCCTGATCCTGCGGTGGCCCAGCTAACGCACGTTTTAGATTAATGAAGCGCCAGCTTGCATATCTCATTGCTCGTGCCCAGATACCAGTAGAATGGCTACACTCACATGTGATTTACGAAGATGGTGATGTAGACGGGGAGGGCGAAGGCGAATATGAGGAAGATGAATTCCCAGACGACATTTTGGAATGCCTCAGCAATGTACACCTCAGTCAATGCTTCCGAGAGTTCGGGAAGGAGCTGGGCGTTTTGGAACCGAAGAGTCTTGAAGATGTTTACAAATCACATCTTGAAAACACGAGTGAGCTGTCTCGTTTTTTTTGGAGGGAATGGAGATCTCACCTTCGTAATATATTATACAGGACCTGGTGCGAGCACCAATGTGGATTCTGCTCGAGCAAATCTTGCGGGTACTTTTGTCAATGCTTTCGTTAACGCTGGCTTTGGAAACGACAAGCTCATGGTGGAAGCGGAAGAGGGGAGCAGCTGGGTTTACAAGAACAAAGACCATGGTACGTGTGTGATTCTGCGCGCTTTTAGTGAGTCGTTGACATTGGTCCAGGGATGATGAGTGCAACCGCGTCTCTAGGCCTCAGCCTGTTATGGGACACGGATCTTGGTCTGAGTCAAGTAGACAAGTATACGTATGCTTCGGAGGAATATATCAAGGTCTTGTCCCATTTCTCCCTGGCATGCAGAAGTTGAGAAAACTAAGTTTCGGCGTTAGGCTGGCGCTTTGCTTGCCACAGGGATCCTCAACACCAATGTACGGACAGAAGCTGATGCAGCTATAGCGCTTCTTGGCGATCAGATTGAAAACAAGTCCGTCTTGTTAAAAATCAGTGCTATTGTCGGTCTTGGCTTCGCTTATGTCGGCTCCCACCGCGAAGAGCTCCTCACCATGCTGTTGCCCATAGTGGCAGACGAGAATGTAACGATGGAGCTAGCTAGCATGGCAGCGTTGTCTTTAGGCTTCATCTTTGTGGGCAGTGAGAATGGCGAAGTGACGGGGACCATTCTACAGGCGCTCATGGAGAGATTTGAACGAAATGATAAATCTCTGGACGACAAGTGGGCGCGGTTCATGGCACTTGGGCTGGGACTACTCTATTTAGGTATTGCTTGAATGCTTTGTGGGGTGAAATGACTGATTGCTTCCAACAGGCCTACAGGATGCCTCAGATGCGACGTTGGAGACGTTGAAGGTTATCCCTCATCCCATTTCCAAGACTGCTCAGATCCTTGTCGAAGCTTGTGCTTTCGCCGGAACGGGAAATGTCTTGAAAGTGCAGGCGATGCTTCATCACTGTGACGAGCACATTGAGTCTTCATCTAAAGAGAAAGAGAAAGAGAAAGAGAAGGAGAAGGAAGGAAGCGAGTCGAAGCGTGACGACCTCTTTCAAGCTTTTGCTGTGATTGGAATTGCATTGATAGCGATGGGGGAAGATATCGGAGCTGAAATGTCCTTGAGGCAATTCAACCATCTTGTACGTGCTTATGGGATGCCTCCGATCAAGCACTGACCCACAAACAGATGCACTACGGTGACCCCATCATTAGAAAATCTATTCCGCTTGCCATTGGCCTTGTCAGCGCATCTAACCCCCAGCTTCCCATTCTTGATACGCTGTCCAAATATAGCCACGACAATGATCTTCCGGTCGCTATTAATGCTATCTTTGCCATGGGGCTTGTTGGTGCTGGTACGAATAATGCTCGGCTGGGTCAGATGCTGCGACAGCTGGCCGGATACTACTACAAGGAACCAGATTGCTTGTTCATGGTTCGAATTGCACAGGGCCTTGTGCACATGGGCAAAGGCACGATTGGGATCAATCCATTCTTCAGTGACAGGAATATCATGAGTCGCGTGGCCGTGGCTGGCCTTTTGGCTACGCTCACTGCATTTACCGACTCCAAAAGTTGTAAGTTCCTAGTTCATCTCATCGTCGTGGAGATCATGCTTGAATGCTTAACCTATAGTCATACTGGACAAACATCATTGGATGCTGTTCTTCCTGGCTCCGGCAATGTATCCTCAATTCTTGATCACTCTTGACGAAGATCGCAATGGTATTCCTGTGACCGTTCGAGTTGGACAGGTTAGCTTTGGGTGGACGAGTTCTCTTGAAATTATGGTTCTAACGTCGATTCTCAGGCACTAGAGGTTGTCGGACAGGCAGGAAAACCAAGAACGATATCCGGCTTCCAGACGCACCAAACGCCAGTTCGCTTAGGAACTACAGAACGTGCCGAGTTGGCGACGGAGGAGTACATTCCCTTCGCACACGTACTTGAGGGCTTTGTCATACTGCAGAAGAATCCCGGCTGGGAGAAAGATGATAAAATGGAGTTGTAGTGTAAAGAATTTTCTGTACTCATTTAACGCAAAATGCAAAACATAAACATTGTATGGTATATGGAAGTGACTACTGTAATTGATGGTGACGTAGTGGAAGTATTACGTAAATCAATTCCAAAATTATCCGCCACGTGAGCGGCGTTCGCCAGCCATCTCCCTTTGTACGCCGGAAACTTCACGATGGACGTAGAAGCCCCTCAGGTCGATGTGCAGCTCCCGGAACATGCGAAACAACTCAACGATGGTGTAGGAGCTTTGCAGAGTATACAAGATAATATCGGACGGATTGTCCAGGAACAAGCATCGCCTTCGCCTGCACCAGAGCAAGAGGCTTCGGAGAACGCCCAGGTGCTACCATCTACAACTCCTGGCTTGCTCTTAGCATCAGGGGACCACGTCGAAGATATCCTGATGCACCCCGCTGAAGACGCTGGTCCCTTGCCACTCGCGGACGAGGCGGAGCGACCGCAGACGCCTATGCTCACTGAAGAGCTTGAGGTACCCGACCATTTACCCCCAAATAGGCCTCTGAATGTTTCGGACGCGCTAAGCTATCTGGACGACGTCAAAGTGCAATTCCATGATCAACCTGACGTCTACAATCACTTTCTCGACATAATGAAGGAGTTCAAGAATGAACTGTGATTATTCTGTTCCCCCCTCCCCTCCAACATCTTTTGCTGATATTCTTTCCCAGTATTGATACGCCGGGCGTCATCGAACGTGTTTCTCGTCTTTTTCATGGGCATCCGTCTTTGATCCAGGGTTTCAATACATTCCTACCTGTTGGGTACCGAATAGAATGCGGTACAGACGCAGAAAATATCAACTTCATTACTGTCACAACACCTTCGGGTACCATGCTGCAATCAACAGATATCCTTCAGCAGAAAAGCTCGTCGTTATTTTCAAATGCATCAACCAGTCGTGCAGGAGAGCCTGTAGCAGTTGGTACAAGAATGAAATTTCCTTCCTCGAGACGTTTGACTTAAAGCCTCTTTTCAGGACATGATACATTGAGACCTACCTCGCCCGATCCACCTTTGCATGTCGCAGACGAACAAGCAATGGAGCCCGCGGTTCAGTATGTCCAAAAAATTAAGCAACGCTGTGACCCCGAGACATACAGTCAATTTTTGGCCATTTTAGAACAATACCACCATAAGCCAGGAACCATTGGCGAAGTGAGTACCGAAAGGCCCGACTCACAGCATCCAATTAACGTATATTAGGAAGAAGTTTCGAGGCAGATTTCGAGACTGTTTAAAGACGCGCCAGATTTGCGCTCTGATTTTCGTGTGTTCTTGCCTGAGAGAAGTCAGCAACTGCTCGGGGGTGGCTATTCACCTCCCCATAGAATGGAGACGCCAGGAGCAGAAGGCAGAACGAAAAGACGACTAGAAACTGTTGCCACAGCTGTCTCAAGCAGCAACGGATCTGCTGCGCAAAAACGAAAGAGGAAGCTGATCGAAAAAGAAGTGGAACGAGAGAAGGAGCTTTCTAGAACAGCGCCCGCCAATAAAGTAAGTGTACGCAACTTTCTGCATGGCACGATTGATGACACTTTTACTTTGGGTAAACAGAGGCTAAAACATTTGAATGCGCAGGACCTAGCTATACCATACGCTTCAAGGTCATTACCTGGTCCGTCTTCCCCAAGACGCACGCGATACCAGTCATCGCAAATCGCGGTGGTGTCCTCAAGAGTTTTGCCTGAAAATGATGATGCACAATTTTTTGATCGTGTCAAGTTAGCCTTGGACAACCGCGAAACGTACAACGAATTTTTAAAGCTGGTCAACCTGTTCACTCTGGGGTTCATTGACACAGCACGATTAGTGAAAGAGTCACGGAATTACCTTGGAGAGACTGGCCTGCTTAGACAATTTCAGGATATACTCGCGTGGGACGAAAGGAAAGAAAGAGAGTATTACATTTCGACGCTCGAGAATGGCTGGACACAGCCAACCATTGCGGGTGCACGGAATCGACCTGGTCGTATTAACATGAATGTTCAATACGGCAGCTACAGAAGGTTGCCCAGCAGCGTATGTCGCCTCATACCTCGTTAAATAATGATATCGAATGCCTGTTTCAGGAAGCCAGCGTTGCTTGCTCGGGGCGTGATGATATGTGTCGCTCAGTTTTAAACGACGAATGGGTATCCCATCCGACTTGGTCAAGCGATGACTCGGGATTCATAGCTCACAAAAAGAACATCTACGAAGAGGCTCTGCATCGAAGCGAAGAAGAGCGCCACGAATATGATTTCCATATAGAGGCAATTACCCGCACAATCGGAATGCTAGAGCCCATTAATAATAAGATCGCTCAACTAGCACCAGAGGAGCGTTTTACTTTCAAGCTCAAACCAAACTTGGGAGGTCCGTTGAAGAGCATCCATCAACGAGTTATCAAGAAAATATATGGCCGAGAGGCAGGACTGGAAGTGGTCCAAGCCATGCAAGAGGCTCCCGTGTCCGCAATACCTGTTGTATTGCACCGATTAAAACAGAAAGAGGAGGAATGGAAACGAGCCCAGAGGGAATGGAACAAGATATGGCGAGAAGTTGATGCTCGGAATTACCTCAAGAGCCTGGACCATCAAGCCATCACATTCAGGATGACGGACAAGAAGGCCATTATGACAAAATTCCTTGCCAACCAAATCGAGGCCTCAAGAGAGGAGCAGATGGCGAAACGGGCGTCATTGATTGATCCTTTGTTTGCAAGGACGAGGCCGAGGCACCAACTTGAATATGTTGTGGACGACATGAACGTCTTGCAAGATGCCCTGAAACTCACATTCTCATTCCTTGATCGTACCCAAGCGCAGATCAATTTTGCCGAACGGAAGAAGATTGAGGGATTCCTGCGGATATTCGTACCTCTCTTTTTCATGGTGGATGCTGTAACATTCAACTCAGCATTCGTGATTGTGCAAGAGACTGCCGAAAGTGAGATGAGTAGCGACGATGCCCAGGAGGATATTGAAATGTCCAGTGTGGGTAGCAACGGTTCAAAGGGCGGAAAGGGACGGAAAGGAGGTTCGACTGGTATCAGCGTAAACGGAAGCTTCAATGGCGGTGACTTGAGAAAGAAGTTATTAAAGAGCGAACAGGCAAAGTTGGCAAACAAGAAGTCAAAGATGCAAGACGGTACAACACCAGCAACATCAAGATTTGCTTCACCCGTCCCAGAAAATATTGACGCCGTTCAAGCAGTGCCTGTAGCACAACCTCGCCGGTTTTCGAGGCGGAATAACTTCTTTACAAACACAACCTTTTATGTGTTGCTACGCCAACTCGAGGTGCGTTATATTTCAAATGTCAAAGTACCATAACTCAACAGTCGCACAGTTGTTATATTCTAGGCTGCGCTTGTTTAAGAATCTTTCTGTGAAGAAAGCAGGTGAATTGGCATCTGATGGTGTTGCAACTGCATCCAAGGAAATCATTAACACATCACTTGCTAACTCAACCTCGCCTAGCCGCTTTTATGAGCTACTTCTTGAAACGTGCGAGCGTTTGTTTGACAATGAAATTGATCAGCCTATATTCGAGGATCAAATGCGACATATATTCGGGATTCGGGTAAGGTTGGTTTCCAACGACGTTGGCCTTCGTAACACTTGTCACAGGATGCATATAAGATTTTCACGATGGACAAAGCTATCGGCGCCATTATTAAACAGGTTTGTATGCTGACTAGCGTCCTGTGACTTTAACGAACGACCTTTCCAGGTGCAAACTGTTTTCACCGACCCAAAGAACCAGGAGTTACTGGACATCTTAAAGAAGGATCGGGCTTTGGTGTCTCCGACAACGCAAGACCATATAAATAGTCGGCGAAACGCTGAAAAAGTATTAGGCCCTGACGAAAATCTATTTCGTGTCGACTGGGTTTGTCGTTTCGGATTTGTATTGTAAAACCGTGTTTACCTTGATTCGATAGACTCCAGAATCCAAGCTTTTGACAATCCAACTCCTCGGAAAGGATGATTCAAACTTGGACGATTCGGAAGTTCTGACAGGTCGATGGCAGGGTTACATAGAGTCCTACGTCTCTGTGAGTTGATTTCATCCCGGATGACTCTAATGTGTTTCTTATCGGGTGGGCGAAGGATGAAAATACCGATGGAATATCTCAAGCACGGACACGCCGACCGTTCTTGCGCAGGTGAGCAGATGAGATAATGTGATGACACCGGGCTGATCGTAGCGCAGAAATCTACCTCGCGATGTGGGCGAGATAGCACCGTCCATCATCGTCCACCCTGGCATTGAGATCAAGGTCTGTATCAGGACATACAGACTTTTCTATGTCACAAATTCGGAAGACTACTTCTGGCGGGAACGGACAGCAGAGGTGGCTTGGACGGCTGAGCACCTGGAGGCAAGCAATAAACAACGGCGCAAATGGATCCAGGACTCTTTACGTGGCCAAGCATTATGATATTTATTTTTGTCCATAGTATTATACCTGCATGCATAATAGCGGAGATGCTCCCAAGATTAACATCACCTGGTCCAGTCCATTCCAGATAACCAAACTGGAATAAGCCAAAAAGAAGTTGTTCACCATTCACCAGGAAATTGAACTCGGTATCCTGCAAATACATCAGACAAATCGATCAAACCATTATGAATTGAGTCCGCCGATATGCGAGAACACCCCATCGAGAGCATGTGATTTCCATGCAGTACCCTTGTACAAAATTAAATATGCAAGGCAAGTTCGTGAAATGTTTATGACAACGTGATGTGACGTATGTGATAACACGTCCCAGTCTCATGCAACAGGAACAAACCCACCGTTTGAGAACCGCCATCAGCCAGCCTCTGCCATGTTGCACTGGAATGATACAGGTGCCTCAGAAAGACCTCGTCATTTATTATTATGGCAAGGACGAAAGCGCTCAGTATGTTGTTCAGTTGCATCACATCTGTCGGTGCCTTGAATCAGATTTTGTAGTCGACTTGACTTGTTCCATGCTTCTGATGAATCGCTCGAGCATCTAGCGGCGGCTTGTGACCCCGCCACATTTGGCCTGAATCATGAAAACGTGCATGACGAGTCTTATACGAAGGCTCGAAAACTAGGATCTGACGCTTTCATGCCGACTCTTGATCTCACAGGCCTCGGATTGATCAACATCGTGTGTGACAGCTTGCTATGTGGCACCGGCTCAGCTTCACGAAAAATGGTACGAGCTGAATTGTACAATTTGAACGTCTATGGTAGACTTTTTTTTTTGTATCTCATCACATAGCTTATTCAATCATCTTATAGGGAAGGATTCATTTTTCATGCCACATGTTGACACACCTCGCAGTGCATCTATGTTTGGCTCTCTAATCATCTTTTATCCAACGCGCCATGAAGGTGGGGCCCTTGTAATGCGGCAAGGTGACAAGGAATGGACGTTTGATTCTGTCACCGTTTTATCTGATGGTGCGGAATCCCGCATTGGCTATGCTGCTTTCTATAGCGACATGGAACATGAAATCAAAATGGTCACTGCTGGACATCGGGTTACCGTTACTTACAATCTCTATTTTCATGTTTCGTCTGAACTGCCGGTATTGTCTCCCCATGCCTCCTCGTTCAAGGAAACATTACAGTCCCTCCTGCTTGATGAAGCCTTTCTGCCTGATGGAGGTTCCCTTGTCTTTGGTTTACAACATCGTTATGCACTAGTGTCAGGAAAACCACTTGACTTCATCTTGAAACACCTTAAAGGAAGTGATGCCGAAATACTTCACGTGGCAAAGGAGCTGTCACTCAAGACATCCGTTTGGACCCTTGTCGACAATGACTACCAATATTTGTGCAAAGAGAATGTGGATGTTGAGGGCAACTCTTTCTACTTGAATGATGGTATTGGGAGGTGGCTGAAGACCTATGGGCATGCCAAAAGATTGAGCATCAGCAAAACCCTTGATAGCACTTTGAGTCCTTTGAGCACTTTGGCAAAGGGCTGAGAGTGCTGAGAGTGCCCAAAGTGGGGCTACTTTGGCAAAGGGCTGGATTCACTCCTGGAGGACAGAACATTTACTCCAGGAGTGAGTCTGCACCTTTTGAAAGTGAATGCTTTACTCTGAGAGTGGGGGGCTAGTTTCAGAAAGCCTTTTTGCTACTCAGATATCACACTTTATACACGGGCATCAAATCTATTATTATCACATATTACAGGATGCATGTGTAGACAACAGTCATAGAACAAGGTAAAACTGGATGTTGCAAGTGCTGAGAAACTTGAATGTGTGTGAGAGCCAAGTGATGATGCACAGTGGCTGGTGAACAGCAGGTGTTGAAAGCAAATAGCGAGTGTTGAAAGCAAATAGCAAGTGTCAAAAGCGAGTAGTGAGTGTCAAAAGCAAGTGGCGAGCGCCAAGAATTGAGCAAATAGAAGGCAAGTGTTGAAAGCCGAGAAATGACTTGACGAACATGTCAGACAGAGCCTTGAAGCAACGTCAAATGATGGTAGCGGATAGTGGTGTCGGAAGCGAATAGACAGTGGTGAATGAGATGCCATGGCTTGAAGAATGGGTATGAGAGCAACGAGAAGACAGCGAATAGCGAGTGGTGGACAATGGCTTGATGAATACGTGGCAGGGAGGAGAGCATCCAGTATAATCTGTTGGGTGATCAACAATGTCAAGAATGCGAGGGAGAGAAAACAAATGGGAGCATTTAAAATATTACAAAGTCTTCTTCAGGGTCTTGTACAGTTTTGTCTGGCACGAGCATCACACTAGTGTTACGGTGATGATTGCAACATAACGGACGTTTCCTATTTTTATCTCATTACTCATATCTACTGCGCATGGACAGCCTCTCTTTTCGTAATTACCTTCACATTTCCTTTCTCAGGTCGTTACAGCTTCCCTTCCTTTTTCGTCTTCATTGTTTTCTAAAAGTATATAAACCCTCATGTATCGTTCTCTTCTTTAGTTCCAATTTAATCGAATCTTGCCCTCGTCATTTTGAACGGCCTTGAGCGCTCCTCTTCTCATCGTCGTGCTTGTCTGCCTCTGTCCTTCATCATCATCAGACTAGACGTCGGAACCTTTGTCCAGTAGACTGGGAACAGACCGAGACTCTGTTTGTCACTGTCGACTTAGAACGAATCACGTCGAGGACATCGATCTTAACACAAATTGGAACTCAGGACCCACTCAGTATATCTACACTAGCACCCACACATCGAACGAACCTCCAAGTGAGGTATTGAAGTAATACACCATTGAAACCCGAACCTCTAATCAGAGGCCCCCGAACGGATCTGTTCTTTTCAGACAGAAATACTATTTAAACAAACAAGAAGTTTATCCATTGACCACTGGAGAAGGTTGGCGCTATTTATCAGGAACTAAGAAACAGAATCTGCCAGTACCTATTGAACTCTTCAAAGGAGAAGAACAGGAAGGAGAACATTACAACACACTACCAGCAGACCTTTGGTTACAGTGGGTAAATGAAGGAAAGGATGTACCAAGACAATTACACTTTGCCCCTACCGAGGAACCAGAACGAACCTGGTGGGAAAAATTCTGTGACGCATACAATCTTGATAGTGAAGATGAATACAACACGCTTACCCCGGAATTTGTAACGCTTTGGGAAGAATATAAGGAGAAGAAACAGATCGAATCCGAGTTAGAACCAGAACAAGCTCCAAAGGACCCCGAACCCCCGAAAACCGAACCAGAAATGGCAACTGAAGCTACTGCCCCAAAAGGAGATATTAAACCACAACCGATTACAGTATTCACAGGAAAAAGAGTCGAGGCACGCACCTTCATTGATTTGCTTGAGGACCTCTTTGAATTAAATCCCCACAATTATGAAGGGAAACACGAGAAAAAGATCAGATATACACTTGCCTGTCTCGGACCAGAATTAAATGACTGGAAGGCAATTATTCGAGATGAATTGAATGACAAAACCAGATTAGACTGGAAGGATTACCCTGCCTTCAGAAAGAGATTCCTCACCGATTGGGGAGAAGTAAACAGTGCAGTCAGGGCCCTGAAACAATTTAGCCAATCTTAGAGTCAGAGGCGAAATCACTGTCCCTGAATATATTCGAAAGTTTCAAGTTGACATAGGAACATCAGGACTCACAGGATTAACCACACAATTACAGGCCTTTGTCAAGGGATTACCTCACAGCATCGCCGAAAAGGTTCTCGAAGGCCTAGCAGGATACACTGCTATGACAGACGTTTACATCAAAGCAGAAAACCTTCACAATGCATGGGAAACTATGCGACTCATTGGGAAACGAACAGGATCTGGAACATGTCCTAATTTTAACCGAAACACGAACCGATCGGGATCTACTAGGACCATCAGCGCCCTTCCCTTTGGACAGCTTAGTGATGAGCAGAAAGAAGAATACAGGAAGACGGGGAAGTGTTTCAGATGTGGAACACAAGGACACATCTCCAGGGATTGCCCTAAACATAAAAATCAGTCCCCATCAACATCCTCGTTTCAGAACAAAAACATCCGATCAGTCACCGAAGAAACAAAAGAACCAGAATCCGATGCAAAGAAGATCAGGGCAATGATCAAAGCAATGCCCAGCAGCGAGCACTTGGATATGTTTAATCAACTCGAAGAAGAGGGTTTTTAATCCGGAGGCATCAGACAGCAGTTGATACCTCCATAAACAATGGACTTGAACAGTTAGCACTCAACTCTGTAATAGTAAAATCAAACAATAACAAATGAATTTCTATTACCGTTCAATCACCCAACCTACCTGCTGAGACTTCTGCTCTAATCAACTGCGGAGCTGAAGGAAACTGTTAAGATCGATGTCCTCGACGCGATTCGTTCTAAGTCGACAGTGACAAACAGAGTCTCGGTCTGTTCCCAGTCTACTGGACAAAGGTTCTGACGTCTAGTCTGACGATGATGAAGGACAGAGGAGGATGAGTGCGACAATGAGAAGAGGAGCGCTCAAGGTTGTTCAAAATGATGAGGGCAAGATTCGATTAAATTGGAACTAAAGAAAAAGATGATACATGGGGGTTTATATACGTTTTTAGAGGACAATGAGATGGAAAAGGAAAAGAAGCTGTAACAACCTGAGAAAGGAAGTGTGAAGGTAGTTACGAAAGAGAGAGGCTGTCCATGCGCAGTAGATATGAGTTAAAATAAGAAATGTCTGTTACATTGCAATCATCACCATAACATTACCCCCTTCATATGCGAGAAGTCACCAACTTCTACCAGCCAGAGGATGTCCAGCCGTGGTCTTGCCGTGACTCGAGCCACTTGGCGATGTTGTCGATATCCTTTGCTGCCGTTTCGACCCGCCATTGTAAGGTCTCGATTGACCTTTTTAGCTGCCGCGCCTGTTCGAGCATGGCATCCCATTCGTCATAGGAGAGGAGGTGGGGGTCGGTTTGTAGTGTCAAGGTGGTGTATACATCGAGGGGCTCGGCGAATAGGTTGTATTGAAGAATGAGGAGGGCGAGGGCATTGCTGACATTTTCGAGGGTGATGTTTCGGGGTCGGACGATGAGGGGGTGGGTGAGTTTGGTGATGGGGGTGGTGGGCTCGGCGGTGGAGGTGATGAGTCTGGCAGGGTGGACGTGGAGGTCCTCGTTGTCGGTGGTGTTGGTGATGGTGGTGGTCATGAAGACCTCGAGGGGGTGGTCCTCGTTGTAGGTGGTGAGGGACGGGTTTATGTGCCAGTGGGCGCTGATGAGGAAGCTGATGGTGAGGACGTAGAGGATGATGACGAAGGACAACATTTTTGATGTGGATGGGTTGGTTGAAGCTGTGCTGAGATCGGGTATCATTTTTATAGTGTAAACTCTGGTCTTGGTGTCGGACCCAGAGAATTCAATTTTACATGAATAGGAGATCTTCCCATGGATTGGGCTCTGATCTATTGTCCATCGCTGCTTCCTCTAGTTCCTTAGTGAGGGTGCGAAGTAATTCTGCGTCCAGGATCATCGATCTGAGGGTTTTCTGATGTGTGGGAATTGACGGGTTCCTGAAGACGACCTTTTGAGGAAACAAGTAGTAGAGGTATCTGGCCTTGAAGACGTCGTCCTTACTTCTTGCGAAGTTTCGGTAACTCAGCCAGTTATCAACGGTAATGGCAGCATTCAGTATTCGCCATATTTCGTCGTGTTTCTGGTTTCGAACCAGAGTCAACCAGACGGATGGAGCATTTAGTTGATGGCGTTTCTTAGGGCATGTGGATATTCGGGGTCCGTGTTTGATACAGACAATATGATGAATTTGACGCTTCTAGTAGATGAGAATGTCGTCTCGAAGGAATGATGAATGTGGGTCCAGGAAATACATGACGCAGATTCCCACAGTTCTTCGGTGATGCATAGTCGAGAGTGGGGGTGGCATGTCGTTTGTTTATGAGTGGGTTGCTTCAAGTATGTGTGATTGAAAATATCGTGTCATGAAGCATTTCTACAACCGTTCTTCTCTTCTTATATTGTTGAAGGAGTTCCGCAGCATTACTTAGGTTGCTCGTCCCCGAAGGTTGTCCTTACGAGTTGCTCGTCCTACCCCTTCCATTTCAACTAGGTAAATGTACCCTGTCCACTCAGCCTGATGTGTTGAGAATTGCTTTTCGACTCAAATTCTTCTGTCCGTTTATACATTCAGGAGGCGGTTTCACATAATTCGGTCAGTGTATATGCTTTCTGTGTAGCATGAGAAGTGAGGCATGAAACAAGGGGTGAAGCTCGGCCA
The DNA here is from genome assembly GCA_032173475.1 of Amanita phalloides. Lineage (NCBI taxonomy): Eukaryota > Fungi > Basidiomycota > Agaricomycetes > Agaricales > Amanitaceae > Amanita > Amanita phalloides. Next base: position 148,109 of record JAENRT010000103.1, read on the forward strand.
TGTTTGATCGCGGAGTTTCGTTCTGGCTATGTCAGCTGGTCCCATAAGGACTTGCTTTCAATTACAAAGGGTCCTTCTCGTTTCGGTGCTAGTTTCTTCGACTCAATGGAATGCACAGGTCCTGTGTCAACCAGACTTTGTTCGCTTTTCAAGTTTAATTGATTTGTGCTCTGTGTTCGAGCGCGCCAGCATTCTGTCAACTAGTTCATGTGCTGCTAGCGCTTCTGTCTTGCTTTCTGTTAGCAGTGTAGGCAGTTCTCGCAGCCGGTGTATTCATTCTGGTTTGGGCCTTGAATGGCGATGGATCTGCTTCCCATACATTTAGTCGAAAAGGAAGGACAGGAAAAAAAAAAAAAAAAAAAAAAAAAAAAAAAAAAAAAAAAAAAACAAAAAAAAAAAAGAAAAAAAAAAAAAAAAAAAAAGACAAAAAAAAAAAAAAAAAAAAAAAAAAACAAAAAAAAAAAGAAGATGCCTTCACAGTGTCATGATATGCGCTTATTGTGCTGCAAATTCTGCCCAATAGGAAGAGTGATTCCATCATTGGGGGTTCGTTTGTAGCAGAACATCCGCAGAGATATATCTCAAGCTCTCTTGATTGACTCTTGCTCTTTTCCACGCGTTGAGGGTGTCTCAACTATGCTGTGCTCATTCCATTATGATCGATTCTTAAGCTTTGCGAAATTCTTGGAAAGACTTTGTCTGCGAATTTGGCGAGCCCTCGGTCCAGAGATGAAGCATCAGTGAATCAAATACGTTTGAAGATTTCAGAGATATAGATGTCTGCTGTCAGTATTGAGCGGGTCGATAGTTTTCTTACAGGGTGTGAAAGTTACCCCCCTTTCGCTAAGTACGCATGCGTCACCATGACCAGGAAGAGTCAAAGCCTTTCTGAAAATGCGGTAGATTCGCGTGATGAAGTCAGTTGTAACTTGTTGGAAAGGCAAGTAGATTTTGGACGGATTGGGTATAATGCTGGAGCATTTGGGTGAGTATGACTTTCATTTGTGACATAGAGCAACAGCCTTCACCCATTGTCCTAGCTTTGTCTAGCCCATTCCTGGGCACCAGTAGTCAGTGTTTAACAGTTCTAATGTTCTTAAATACGACCAGGATGCTCCAGATGAAGGTGATTCATGGGTGTCCTTAAATTAATGATGTGTGGAGATTCGCCTTGATCATGGATATATAGTCTTTTCTTGATAATCAGATAATGCCGTTCATATGCGTCCATCTGTAATTTGGGCATTTTATCGGTGGAGCACGATGTGTTTGAGTTTACTTCACCAAAAATTCGACACAAGTCGTTTTCCATTGCCATTTGCTTTCTTAATTCACTGCTAAATTGTTGTGTAATGAGTTGACATGAACGCTCTGCGGGAGGACTACTATGTCATCTTGTTGTTTCTGAGTTTCCCATGTGATCGGTCTGTCAGACAGTGCATCGGCCTAAACATTTTCGTCCAGGTACTAGTGTCCTCCTAGGTCAAAATTCTGATAAAAATGATGCACCATCGCACTTGTCCGAGGGGTGAGTCTTTGGGCGGGTTTGGATAGTATGACAAGTTTTTATGCATCACAATGGATAGTAGCGTGTGCGGAGAACCATGAGAAGATCTCATGTTTCCAGTCCTTTAACGATTGTAGTAATTCCCGATATAGATTTGATTAGTTTTGTTTGTCGCGAGCGATAGTTAAAGAATGGTGTATGTGTAAATGCCATCCACAAGGAATGGAGGCATCCGTTGTCTGGTCTGCTTGTTTAATACTGCTCCTATTGCTTATTTGAGGCATCTGTGCAAGATGAATGTGTTAGACGAGTCAGCGCATCTGTAATACAGCATCGAGGCGAAGCGAGACTTGAGGGTATCAAAGGCGGTTTCGTCGCGTCTATAGATCCAAGTAAATCCTCTGTTTTCTTTGTTCAAATCGGTTAAAGGTTTTTGTGATTGCAGCAATATTGCAATGAAACCTGACAATTAAATCCCAAATCCCAGGAAAGGATTCCTGTACTTTGTTAACATAGTTGTGTTACACGCCATTCTGCAATTCCACGCCAGAGTCTTAACTGGGGTCCGCGATCACTGTCCATGTGTTTCAGCGGTTGATATCATTCCTAGAAACTTCAACTTCTTGCTACAACGAATTTGCATGTTTCCAATTTCAGGAATAGATCATTTTCTTCTGTAACCGATAAGTATGCATTTGTTGCCATGGTCTTCTAATTACCTTTTCTGTGTTTGCGCAGATCAAATATCGTCCTTGTAATGACTAGCCATGTCTTTTCATTTATCATTATCCTGGAAAGTTCATTCAATTCACATGCTGGTTGAAATGTCGATGGTTGGAATTTACAAAGTCCGAAACGAACATGACATTGCGTTCATACAATCCTCGATTTGGTGAGAATCGCTGCCTTTCCATTCATTCTCCTTCTTTAATGCGAAATGTTGTTGTACCCCCATCGGAGGTCTAATTTGTTGAAATATAGACGCATACCTTTACCGTGCGTATCGACTTAATGACCGAATTGGCTGGTCGCCCAATATTTCACAAAATTAGACCTCCGATGTGGTACAACAACATGTGCCATTAAAGAAGCGGATGAATGGAAAGCAGCGTTCATCACAATCCAAGGATTGTAATGAACCAACTGTCATGTCTTTGGACTCCTGTAATTCACCATGTGACTTTCAACCATGATGAAGCAAATATTTCAGGAATTGATAAATCGAAGGATGGCCTTAGTCATTTACATGGACGATATTAGATCTGCGCAAACACCAGCAAAAGGAATTAGAAGACCATACAAATCGCATACTTATTCGGTACAAGGAAAATGATTCTATTCCCTGAATTGGAAAAATGCAAATCAGGTACAAGAAGTTGAGGTTCTAGGAAATGCATCACTACATCTGGACCACATACAAATGGACAACCCAGTTCAAACTCGCTGGATATTGCAGAATGGCCTACAGCCAACTACTGTTAAGTACGATCTTTCTGGATTGAAACTTCTATCGTCGTTTCATTGGCCAATTTTCCTCCAATCGCTAAAACCTTTAACCGATTGGACAAAGAAAACAGAGGAATTTATTCGACTATAGAGCGACAAAACCGCCCTTTGATTCCCTCAAGTCCTTCGCTTCGCTCTGCGATGCCTGTATTACAGATGCGCGAGACCTTCTAAACCATTCATCTTGCAAACAGATGCCTCAAATAAAGCAATAGGAGCAGTATTAAAACAAGCAGACACAAACGGATGCTCCACCTTGTGATTCATTTCACCACACCCTAACGCCAACAAGAACAAAACTATCAAAATCTATGATCGGAAATTACTAGCAATTGTTAAAGACTGGCAAACATGGAGACATCTTCTCATGGTTCTCCCCACAACGCTAACTATCCATTGTGATCATAAAAACTTGTCATACTATTCAAACCGCCCCAAAAGACTCTACCCCCGACAAGGCGATGGTCATCATTTTTATCAGAATTTGACCTAAGGATCGAGCGCATGTACCTGACGGAAAATGTTTGAGCCGCATTGCACTGTCTCGCAGACCCGATCACATGAAACTCAGAACAACAAGATGACATAGTAGTCCCCCACAGAGCGTTCATTTCAACTCATTAACAACAATGTTAGCCAGTGACATTAAGAAAGCAATGCAATGACGACTTTGGTCGAATTTTGGCAAGTAACTCAAACACATGTGCTCCACCGATAAAATCCCAATTACAAGATTGGAGCATATAACAGCATTATCTATTATCAAGGAAAGACCTATATACCTGATCAGGCGAATCTCCACACATCATTAATTAAGGACACCCATGAATCACCTTCATCTGGACATCCTGGTCGATTTAAGACATTAGAACTGTTAAAGCACGACTACTGGTGGCCAGGAATGGCTAGACAAACTAGACAATGGGTCGAAGCTGCGCTCTATGTCAACAAATGAAAGTCAAATACTCACCCAAATGCTCCATCATTTATAATACCCATTCCGTCAAATCTACTTGTCCTTTCCAACAAGTTACAACTCGACTTCATCACCGATCTACACCATTTCAGAAGGCTTTGACTCTATCCTGGTCATGTGAGACCATGGTCTACGAAGGGGGTAACATTTCACACCTGTAAGAAACTATCGACGCCCTCGAAAACAGCAACATCTATTATCTTCTGAAATCTTCAAACGATTGGACCTTCCTGACATCCTCATCTCTGACCGAGGCCCCCAATTCGCAGCAAAAGTCTTCCAAGAAATTCGCAAAGCATTAAGAATCGATCATAGGATGAGCACAGCATATCACCCTCAAACCAATGGCGAAACAGAGCAAGTCAATCAGGAGCTTGAGATATATCTCCGGATGTTCTGTACAAACGAACCCCACAAATGGAAATCACTCCTTCCTATTGCAGAATTTGCACACAATAACTGATATCATGACACTGTGAAGGCATCCCCATTTCGACTAATGTATGGAACAGATCCAATCGCCATTCCAACAGCCTCAACCAGAATGAATACACCGGCTGCCGAGAACTGCCTACAACTGCTACAGAAAGCAAGACAAGAAGCGCTAGCAGCACATGAACTAGCTGACAAAATGGTCGCCGCTCGAAACAGAGACAAACAATTAAACTTGAAAAAGGCGACAAAAGTCTGGCCTTGACAACAGAACCTGCCATTCATGAGTCGAAGAACTAGCACCGAAACGAGAAAGACCCTTTGTAATTGAACAAGTCATGGCCAGTGACATAACAAACTGAAACTCCCGAAACAATGCGAATTCACCCGTGTTTCATGGCCTCACTTCTCATGCCATAACCAGAAACGGATATACATTGGACGAATTATGTGAAACGCCCTCCTATGTCATTAAACGGACAAGAAGAATTTGAAGTCGAAGCAATTCTCACACACCGGCGACGTGGCACAGGGTACCATTACCTAGTGAAATGGAAGGGGTACGGACCGAATGACAACTCGTGGGAACCCGAGCGCAACCTAAGTAATGCTGCGGAAATCCTTCAACAATATAAGAAGAGAAGACGGTTGTAGAAATGCCTTCATGACACGATATTTCAATCACACATACTTGAAGCAAACCCACCTCATAAACAAACGACATGCCACCCCCACTCTCGCTATGCCATCAACCGAAAGAACTGTGGGAATCTGCGTCATGTATTTTTCCTGGACCCACATTCAAAGACGACATTCTCATCCTACTAGAACGCCGTCAATTCATCGTATTGTCTGTATCAGACATGGACCCCGAATATCCACATGTCCTAAGAAACGCCATCAACTAAATGCTCCATCCGTCTGGTTGACCCTGGTTCGAAACCAGAGACATGACGAAATATGGCGAATATTGAATGCTGCCATTACCGTCAATAACTGGCTGAGTTACTGAGATTTCACAAGAAGTGAGGACGACGTCTTCAAGGCCAGATATCTCTACTACTTGTTCCCTCAAAAGGTCGTCTTCAGGAACCCGTCCATTCCCACACATCAGGAGACCCTCAGATCGATGTTCCTGGATGCGGAATTACTTCGCACCCTCACTAAGGAACTAGAGGAAGCGGCAATAGATGATAAATCAGATCCGGATCCATGGGAAGATCTCCTATTCATGTAAAGATGAATTCCCAGTGTCCGACACCAAGACCAGAGTTTATACTATAAAAAACGATACTCGATCTCAGCACAGCTCCAACCAACCCATCCACATCAAAAATGTTGTCCTTCGTCATTGTCCTCTATGTCCTCACCATCTCTTTCCTCATCAGCACCCACTGGCGCGTAAACCCGTCCCTCACTGCCTACGACGAGGACCACCCCCTCGAGGTCTTCGTGACCACCACCATCACCGCCACCACCGACGACGAGGACCTCCACGTCCACCCCGCCGAGCTCACCACCCCCGCCGCCGAAACCACCACTGCCATTGCCGAATTCACCCACCCCCTCGTCATCCGGCCCCAGAACACCACCCTCGAAAACGTCAGCAATGCCCTCGCCCTCCTCGTCCTCCAATACAACCTATTCGCCAAGCCCCTCGACGTATACACCGCCCTGACACTCCAGACCAACCCCCACCTCCTCTCCTACGACAAACGGGACGCCACGCTCGAACAAGCGCAGCAGCTAAAAAGGTCAATCGAGACCTTACAGTGGCGGGTCGAAACGGCCGCAAAAGACATCGAGAATATCGCCAAGTGGCTGGAGTCACGGCAAGACCATGGCTGGACATCCTCTGGCTGGTAGAAGTCAGTGACTTCTCGCATACGAAGGGGGTAATGTTACGGTGATGATTGCAACGTAACGGACATTTCTTATTTTTATCTCATTACTCATATCTACTGTGCATGGACAGCCTCTCTTTTTGTAACTACCTTCACATTTCCTTTCTCAGGTTGTTACAGCTTCCCTTCCTTTTTCGTCTTCATTATTCTCTAAAAGTATATAAACCCTCATGTATCGTTCTCTTCTTTAGTTCCAATTTATGAATCTTGCCCTCGTCGTTTTGAATGGTCTTGAGCGCTCCTCTTCTCATCGTCGCGCTCATCCTCCTCTGTCCTTCATCATCATCACCTTAGGCGTCGGAACCTTTGTCCAGTAGACTGGGAACAGACCGAGACTCTGTTTGTCACTGTCAACTTAGAACGAATCGTGTCGAGGACATCGATCTTAACATCTGCTGAGCTTGCCCTGCAATTGTGGATCATCACTGTCATGTCACATCTCTGCCATTGCTCCCTAGTCATGTCTTTGTTGCTTGGTTGATTGCTTTGCAGGTACTAGCTTTGCTTTGGATCTTCCCTGATCTTAATAGCTAATGTGCTTTCCAGACAATGAGTCCGAAATCAAAGGGATTGAAGGAGGTTGAGGGACGGATGGCGTCAGTAGCCTGTCGGGTACTGATATCTGGTGAGGTGTTGTGTTCAACTCTTTTCTCATTTATCCCTGTTTTGTGCTTGCTGGCAGAGCAAAGCCTTTGGTCCTTGCCTCCAGCCATTCTGCCCATGGTTCTCCACCCCCCTTTTGGCAACATCAGCTGCATAGGCTTCTGGCTGGTGTCGGCCCTGGTGCCCCAGTCTGTGTCAGCTGGTGAAGCAAAGGCATCTGGGGCATGGCTACTCTGCTGCCATCACCCTCAGCTCACTCAGAGAGGGGAGCCACTGGATGAAACAGTGACATTGGTTGCACAAATGTCTGGCTGGTCAGCTGGCCAAGCAGCCTTGTCTGCTGCTCTGTCTCGGCTTCTTTCCCCTGTCATAGACGAGGATAGCTAGCTGCGTTGGTAGCACAAGCTTTTGGCTGGTGTCAACCCTGGTGCCCCAGTTTGTGTCTGCCAGCCAAGTATGCTACGTCTCAGCCCCCTTTCCCCTGCTATGTCTCAGCTCCCTTCCCCTGCTGGAGGTGCTTGTTGAATCAGGAGCTAACCTTTTATGCAGAACCCTTTATTTGCCTGGAGCCCAGAGGGTGTTCCATCACGTCTCAAAACTTGTCCATAGAGGAGTACTTTCATGCTCAAAGCCTTGAAGACTTGTTTGAAGGGCCACTTTCAGATGTAGAATATTACGACAGCAGTGATGGGGAAGACAAGGTGCAACCAGCAGAAGTGGGATGCCTCATCAGAGCTGAATATGTTGCCTCCAAGCCTCCCTCATCTGGATGAAAGGGAAGGGGTACACGTCATTCTGCAGCTTGGAGGAGAAAAAAGCGAAGCGCCCTGCAGTTGACCACAGGCACCAATGATAAGCAGGTTGCAAAGAAAAGACAACTCGAGGCTACAAAGGATGCTGTTGTTTTAGATTACAGCCTGCCATCCAACAATGCCACTACTAAGCCAGGGTGGATTGGGAAACGCATTGCTGACCTACCCCAGCATGTGTATTCTCTTGCAGAGCTTGTAAATGACTATAGGATGAAGTGTTTTTGGTGGGATGGGTGGTATGTACCTTTCCCATTGCTTCTCCTGTGTACCTACCCTGAAGCATGCCTAGATCCATGCACCTCTTGCTCGATCGACATGGGTATGTTGTAGGTGTCCTTCTGGGGATGCCTAAAGATGCAGATGGCTGGAAAGAGGCGCTAGACAAGGCCTTCCTTGCCCTTAAAGATGTGTCTGATGGACTTTCTCCAAGGGTGAAGGGCATTACTCACTGTTGAGGCACCTTTCCCACCTTGCCTAACAGCTTATCTTTTGGAGGTGGACAAACAGTAAGATCCATCACTAAGCCTGCAGCTTTTCATGCTAACCCTATGTAGGAGCCTCAGTTTCTTAAACATTCCTCTAAGACAGTTGCTGCTGTGCTGGACAAGCTGATGGAAAATGATGGGATCCTAAGGATCTGCAACTATGCCAGCAGTACATTCCCTTAGATGTAGGTAACCTTGATACAGCTGACCTCTGTCTAGATGGATATAAATCTTACAGCAAGTGAAACTTCAAATATATGAAAAACATGGTGGAAGCGATAAAGGCCAGATACAGCGATGACTCAGGGGAAAGCAGCAGCCTTAGGCATGCATATGACGACAAGATAGGTGCCTACCCTTGTAGGTCATTCAACCTTGGAATGAAAAGCGTCACCTTCCCCCACACCAATAATTGTAACCTAAGTCATTCCTGGTGTTCCGTCACCCCCTTGGGTGAGTTTGATCATGAGGCTGGGGGCCACCTGGTCCTCTGGGACTTCGGAATTGTAGTTGACTTCCCTGCCGGCTCCACAATCCTGATCCCCTCCTCAATCATACTTCACTCTAACACCCAAATCAAAGAAGATGAAACCCGTTTTTCAATTGTCCAATATGTGGTGGGAGGGCTTTTTCTGTTACGAACCAACCCCTGAGTTCGACGTTTCAATGCATTTGACACTTTATCCAGCATGTCTCATTGGTTATCTATAACGCAAGGCATAGGGCATATACTCACCAACCATGGCAGGAGTACAGCTGCCTTATCAAGTTGTACAGAGGAGGGATAGAGCATTGGCAAAGCCACCACAGTCGAGCCGACGTATAGGCCAGAGTGGGAAGACAATTGCAACCCAAGGATAGTGGCCGGAAGAGCCAACATACAGGCCTAGCAGATCTATCAAGGGGAATAGTCAAAGGCAATAGTGGACGACAAGGATCACTTAGCATGAAGGGTGTTATGACAACACCATTGGATCTCTTAAGCCGTAGAGGCAGCTAGGATGAAGACTCGTATACACAAAGGTGAAGGCAGACAATAAGACTCTATGGGAGTTGAATCATGGACTTGGATGACAGGATCAAGGCTCGATACAGATTTGATCTTATCTACAGATCTTATCTTATCTTATCGTTATCACATCAGGATGGAAACCCTTATCGGGTTATCGAAGATCTTATCAGGATCTTATCTTGGAAGATTACATAAGCGGACCATGAGTCGGACATGAGGATGAGCGTGAGGAGGCAGAGAGGCAGAGGCACAGCAGTGCACAGTAGGGAATGAGGGAGATGGCAGGCAGGAGTTGGGTTAGGATTAGTGGAGTATATAAGGAGGGCTCATAGTAGGTAGCTACTCTAAGACTCGAGATAGTTTGTCTTGCTCAGGCAACTACCATTGTTCTTAAAATCCATTCATTGCTTCATTCTCAAGTTCTCTTCGCTCACTTACCAGCGAGCTTGAGTGTTGTGTTTAGTCTGAGCGTAGCTCCTAACATTTTCGCTGGGTGGAAAACGGATTCACCACACAGGGTGGGGCCCCTTCAAAAGAGGGGCTTGATCAGCAAACAGAAGAAAGGTGGGCAAATTCCGTCAAGATGTTCACCAACATTTCCGAGCTGGTACAAGACAATGTGGTTTAGCTTAGCATAGGGTGCCCTGAGCTTTTTATATTCTCCACAGCATGTATAAACAGCATGTATAACATAGCTCATTTCAATTTGAAACCTGTATGGTTTAAAGTTGTTTGGATACATTGGTGATGACAAACAAAGCTTGGTAATTTTCAATTGCTACTGTGAGTTACAACACATGACACAACATGTTGTAATTGCTCTTGCTCATACATCACATGTAAGTCTTTCTTATACAAATTGACATGCTAAATCCTCTTTCTAGATACTTGCAATATGCTCTTAAAAAGAATTATCATGCGGCAAACATGTGCTATTATGCCAGTTGTATTTGCATTAGGTGAGTATCATGACTTACAGAAAGTGCACAAAATAGCGATTGCTACTACCTTTGAAACAGTGATTATGCTTTATGGCTATAATTCATGCTATACGGGTATGTTTTGGTCATTTGCTATCTCTGTGATGTATGAACTCCACTGCGTACAGTTGCTGCAGCTGTCATTGTGGTTGTTTCTGGTACAGGCTTTGCTGGTAGACAGGCGCCACTTTGGGTAACCGATGTGTTATAGTTCAACACATCAGCCTTTCATTCAATGGGCCTCAAATCATGTGGACAACCAACCATGTTGGTGTCTCTGCAGAAGTTGCTTGCTGTACGTCTAGACTCTGTGGAGTTTTTCTGCTGGAGCTAATGGGCATGATCTAGCTGCTTGTATCTCCAGTCTTATGAGATGCTTCACCTCCCCTATCTTTTTGGTAGGCTATACCCACACAGTCGTCTTTATCAGTAGTAAGTCTCTCCAACGATTGGCTTGTCAGAATTAATTTTGCTGTTGAAGCTTTCCTAGCCTTGTGTTTGTGTGCTCTTCAGTGGGCACACCTCAGCCTTTTGATCTCCTTGATCTGGGTTAAGCAAACAACTGCCTATCTTCTTGATGGTTCAGGTCTTGTCATGAATGCCTCATTTGAGTGCACCTGGTATCTGCCCTTTAGGGTGTTTGCAATCTACACTAGCCCAATGCCTTCAATTGTGATTGATACCATAGTTTTGAAATTTGATATGTTCTTGAAACATCTTGTACCTAAAAAAGTAACACCTTGTGCCTGTGCATGGTGCATCAGCTATAAAGGAGGTCATGGAACCCGTCCTTTGACATACTGTGATATTGAAGATTACTTAGATGACATGCAGCTCAGTCAAGATGCAGACCTAGAAAAGAAATCATTTGAAATTGTAAAATATGGGTTGACATCTGAAGTTGAAGAAAATTTAGATAGCAAACTTTATCTATATGTCACTTTACCTCCTGTTCTTGTTGTGCAACATGCACCTGTTACTATGGGAAGACAAATTGCTGCATTACATCACCTGAATGCTGCATGCAAGGAAAAAATAGCTGTCCTGAAGACACTCTTTGAATCTCACTCTTGTCATTCTTGCAGTTCATGTACTACTGTACTATTGATCAAACCTTCTTTACAAGAAAAAAAGAATGCTCAGAAAAAAGGTGCAAACAAGAAACTAGTTAAAGAGGCAATGCAAACTAAAGAGGCAATGCAATCCATTAACAACCCAATGACAAACAGTTGCGTTCTAAAGCACAAAAATCGTGATCAGAAGTGAAACAATCAAAAGCTGGATCAAAATAACCATGGGCCAATGCAAAATGAAATGGAAGCAACTGATCAGTTGAATCGATGGCATTTTATTGACAACCAGCCAAACAATCATGTACCAAAGCAAAAAAAAGTAATTGATGGGTTGAAACCATGTGATTTTGAGGATAAACAGCCAAACAATTGGTACATAGGGCATAAATCTAGTGATCCAAAGCAAAATTCAACAAGAGCATTTAATCAGTTGAAAGAGTGGGGTATTGATGATGACCTTGCTTCTGTTTTTCCACCTGAACCAGGGACAAAATACTATCTCATCAAATAGTTACTGCTGCATGTGGCAAGCTAAAACCTGGAGCATTTGAGGAAGCTGGTTGTGCAGTCTGTGGGCAACTTGTCACCATGTCCAAGCTTAGCAAACTTTCAGCCATGAAACAATACCTTCATTCATTAGAAAATCCAGGTACATCATGACAAGAAAGATACAAATTGAGTGATAAAATCAAGCCATACCCTATAGCAATTGATCATGCTTGCCACAAAATCTGTGATATTTGTCATTCCAGTCTACGTCAAGGTAAAGTACCTTGATATGCACTTGCTAATGGTCTATGGATTGGTGCTGTTCCTGATGTGTTATCATCTTTGAGGTACATTGAGAAGATGCTAGTTGCAAGGATTTGACATAGTTGTTGTTCTATAAGGATTGCTTCAGGAATGAGGAAAATGAAAGCACATTCAATAGCATATCAACAACCTATACCCAAGGTTTATAACATACTGCCACCCCCAAAGGAGGAAATTGAAGAAGTTGTTGCTATAATGTTTACAGGCCCATGTGCACCAACTTCTGCTGACTTCCGACGAACACCATTCCTTGTCCGACAGAATCATGTTAAAAAAGCATTGGAGTGGTTGATATTGAATCATTCTGATTATGAGAATGTCAGAATTTCCAATGAAAATTTAAATGAATATCCAGAAGATATGCCTCCTGTGAGCATTGAATACAAACAAATGCAGCACAATAAAACTCCTGAAGGCACAAGTGTTCATGATATGGAGGTGGAAGATGGCACAGAAGAGGGTGACTGTGCATTTACAGTTCATGGACTGACAGGACAAGATCTTAATGTCATGTCAACCAATGCTATAAAAGTGAAAGCCTTACAACATTTAAATTCACAAGGTAAAATTTTAACAATAGGTCATGCACAGGAACCAGAAAGTATATGGCATAATCCACAGTTATATCCTCAGATGTTTCCATGGTTATTCCCCTATGGCCTTGGAGGAATTGGTTCTGTTCCACTTTTATCAGAATCAGAACATAAAAGAAGGCTACTCATGTACGATGACAAACATTTTCAACTTGATCAAGACTTTCCTTTTGTTGCATTCAGTCATGAACAAATTAAAACAACTTCAACACAGAGTTATTTATTGGCTGATAAGAAGATATTTGAGGATATAAAGCAAAGAATATTAACTGTTGACAGTAAAATGTTGGCATCATTGTCGGATCAATTGGTAAAGGAAGAGTTTGTCAAAGCTGAAACAGATGATGAACAAAAATGTTTTCAGCTGCTAAAAGATCTTGATCATGTATCAGGTCCTATCAAGGGATCAAACACAAGCAAAAAGTGGATGAGAAATGAAATATGGTCTTTAATTTATCATCGAGGTGCTCCTTTCTGGTATATAACTTTGTCACCTGCAGATATAAAACACCCTCTTTGTATTTATTATGCAGATGGTAATGAAAAGTTCAAAGCTGAAGTCCTTCCATATGATGAACATCTGAGACTAGTGTGCAAGAATCCAGTTGCTGGTGCACATTTCTTTCACTTCCTTGTTGAGCTGTTCATATCAGAAATATTAGCTGTAGATGCAAAACACAGAGGTCTATATGGTGATGTCAGTGCATACTATGGTACTGTGGAACAACAAGGTAGATTGACCCTTCACTTACATATGCTGATATGGTTGATTGGAAATCTAACTCCACAAGAGATGAGGAGACAAATATTAGATCCTGAAGGAAATTGGCAAAAAAAGCTTATTGCATGGCTTGAGAGTTGTCATCAAGGTGAATTTATAACTGGGACTCAATCTGAAGTTCTTGAAAAAGTTGCAGCTTGGTCAAATGCACAATCATATATTGACCCTACAGCAACTTTTCCAGTCTCACCTCCTGCTCTATGTAGATCAAACCATACTGAAGGTAAGGATTGTCCTTATTGCTTGGGGTGTAATAAATGGTGGGACAGTTTCCAGGATACTGTAGATGATTTAATAAGCAAGTCAAATATCCACAATTGTGATAGAGGCACTAATCAGGATGGATCAATGAGCAAAAAATATCCATCATGCAAGAATAATAAGTATGGTAAATGCAAGGCTCGATTTCCATGACCTACATTTAAGTCCACTGAAGTAGACCCAGAAACAGGGGCCATTAGTATTAAAAACATGAAGAGTGGATTAACTTCTTCTGACCTGTGACCACATACATTATGTGATGCAACACTGATGTCACATGCTTATGGTCAGGCACTGCATTAAGAGTGGTAATAATGTATGTATCTGATTATATTACTAAATCTGCACTGAAAACTCATGTTATGTTTGATGCAATAAGAAGTGTATTTGATAAGCATAGTGATGTTATTGCTAGCTCATCTTCAGAAAAGGAAAAGGCTCGAAAGCTGGTAAATAAGATTGTCAACACACTGTCTACCAAAGCAGAAATGGGTGCACCAATGGTATGCATGTATCTCTTAGGAAACCCTGACCATTATACAAATCACTTCTTTATACCATTCTACTGGTATTCATTTATTGCTGAGGCACAGAAACCATGGGAAGATAATGAAATAGATCCTAAACAAGAGAAGGTTACAATCATCAGAACCAGAAATCGCATAGTGGGATTGTCTCCAGTTCATGACTACATTTACAGGCCAATCCAACTTGAAAAGATGGCATTGTATGAATGGGCTGCATGCTGCAAGAGAGAAAAATATAAAAAGAATAAAACGCAAAAGCAATCTGCAAAGTCAAATGACACTAAGGATATTGATTGTGATGAAAGTGAAGAAGGCAGTTTGGACAATGGGGTCAATACTGATGATGATGATGAGGATACTGGCAGTGCTAATAATGATGGTGGCAATTCCCAAGATTTAGGAGGTGATGGTAACTGTATTCCCACCTCCCTACCCAAAAACACATACAGATTTAAGAGAGATCATCCCCTGTATAATACACATGTCACCAAAGTTTTTCCAACAAAAACTAATGCTGCAATAAACTTTATGGGTAGAACTCTTCCACATTGTGATCAAGGTGACAGAGAATTTTATTGTCTTACAATGCTAGCATCATTCAAGCCTTGGAGATCTGGGTTGGACTTGAAGACATCAGAAAAGTCTTGGGATGACACATTTACTGAGCATGCCTTTACATCTCATGAAAAGCAGCTTATGAGAAACTTCAACATCAAATATGAGTGCTTAGATGCAAAAGATGATTTTAATGCTAAACTGAAAGCTGGACTCAACTTGAATGACTCTGTTATAAGTAACTGGGATGTAGGGAATGATGATGATGATAATGATGGTGACCTCACATCAGGGCAAGACCCCTTTACAAGTTCAGTGGAATATGAGGTAGATAGGCTTTGCAAATCTGAACTGAGTCGTCAAAAAGAGGCAGCAATGATTAGAGATGTCTTGAGAAGAACTGGATGGTTGGATAATGTACATGGAAGTGCAAAAGACATTGACACACAACAAGTTGTACCAAAAAAAGTTTTGACAAGTACAGCATGGAAGACATTGGTGCAGAACAAAAAACAAGAAATACATGAGCTTACAGTAGCTTCTAAGCAAAGCAATAGCAGCAAGGCATCATGTGATGCTCATAATCTTACCCCAGATGTTGTTAAAGTTGTAGATAAAGCTTATTTAGAAAAGAAGTATCATACTACTAAGCACAATGTGTCCATAGACAAAGTCTGCAGTGAATTTGAGCTTAATGAGGAACAGGAACGAGCATTTAAGATCATAGCTAATCATATTGTTATGCCTGGATCAGAACCCTTGAAAATGTACATAGGTGGTATGGGAGGAACTGGTAAATCTCATGTATTATATGCTGTGACTAAATTCTTTGAATATCGAAATGAGTCATATCGATTCATGATTGTAGCTCCTACAGGCACTGCAGCTGCATTATTGTCAGGGTCTACATATCATTCAGCACTTGGCATTAATGATCTAAGCAATGAATCACAAGCAGCAAAGTCACTAGCTCAAGTAAGAACAAGGCTCCAGGGTGTTGACTATATTTTCATGGATGAAGTTTCAATGTTATCTTGTCATGACCTATACAAAATTAGGTGTCAGTTATGCAAGGTGATGAATGCACTGTCTATACCATTTGGGGGTCTAAATCTGTTATTTGCAGGTGACTTTGCCCAGTTACCACCACCAATGGGTGGAGAATATGTATCTTTATATAGCAGAGTAATTGGACAGGTGGCAACAAATAAGAGAGCTCAAGAAGAAGCATTAGGGAGGGCATTATGGCATCAAGTTACAACAATTGTAATATTAAGGCAAAAAACATAATCGAAAGATGATGACAAATTTAGACAAGTATTAGAGAATATGAGATACAAAGATTGCACCCTGGCTGATATTCAATTCTTGAGATCATGTATTACTTCTCAAATACCAGGCATGCCCTCCATTACAAATGAAGATTTCAGATTGGTCTCCATCATTACTGCAAAAAATGCACAAAAAGATGAAATAAACAAACTAGGTTGTCAAAAATTTGCAGAAGAAACAGGCCAAAAGCTAATCGATTTCTACTCTGAAGACTCATTGAAATCAGACAATGACACAAAAAGAACTAAAAAGTGTGTACTTAGTCAGAAAATCAAACATATTGATATTAGCTTACAAAAAGTTTTGTGGAACTTGCCTCATTCATCAAGCAGTAGACCTGTTGCTGGCAAATTATCATTGTGTATAGGTATGCCCATTATGATTAAATCCAATGTGGCTACTGAATTGTGCATTACTAATGGACAAGAAGCTACAGTTGTTGGCTGGCAAAACAGTGTTGGAAAGCACCAACAGCTTATACTAGATGTCCTTTTTGTAAAATTGAAAAATCCACCAAAATCTATTCAACTTTCAGATGACCTTCCTGAAAATGTGGTTCCTCTGACAAGGTCTACTTGTAATATCACTTGTAAGCTACCAGATAGAAGTGCAGTTTCAATTTCAAGAACACAAGTTGAGATACTTCCTAATTTTGCAATGACTGACTTTGCATCACAAGGGAAAATGAGACCATTTAACCCAGTTGATTTAAATAATTGCAGAACACATCAGGCTTATTATACAGCACTTTCAAGAAGTTCAACTGCAGAGGGAACTGTGATATTGCAAGGATTTGATATGAACAAAATAGCTGGCAGAGCATCAGGATCACTGCGTCAAGAGTTCAGAGATTTAGAGTTACTGGATGACATCACAAAGTTGCAATATGTGGGTAAACTTCACAGTTCTGTGCAAGGTGATCGAAGAAATGCACTAATCCATACATTCAGGCTTCACAAAGGATTAAATTATATTCCCAGTAATGTCCACCATTCTATAAAGTGGAATAAAAAAGATCCTATGCTAGATCCTATTGTTGATGATATGCCCTGGGAAATAGTAACCAAGTCAAATATGTCATCAAAATCCAAATTTCAAGAGAAACAACTTCCTCTAGAACCCAGCACTCCTCTTGTCAAAACCAAACATAAAGATATAACACCTCAAAAAGTACACAAAGAAAAATTATCCAAGACCCATACAAGTTCTAAAATAAATCTAAATGATGTGAATATTGATGTTGAAAGTTTAGTTCCCAGTGGAACAGCATGGCACCAGAATAGTTGTGCTTATGATGCAGCTCTTTGTATTATACATGCCATTTGGGAAGGAAACAGAGAACATTACAACAGGGTATTGAGAGACATGAATGATGATATAATGGGAAACTTGGTATCCTGTTTTTCCCAGCATAGAGAAGGAATGATGACTCTTGAGAGTGGAAGGGACAACCTAAGATGTTTCTTGCATGGACTTAAACCTCAACATTTTACTTGGGGTGCTTATACCAGTGTACATCATTTACTTGAATATATGCTTTCAATGCCAATAGTTACAATCCACTCAAAAGTTAAGTGTAAAAATGATCACTCAGTAGAAAACCAAAGGCCCATTAACAACACATGCTGCTTAATATCAACTGAAATAAGACAACATAGCACAATAACTGATTGGAGCCAGACAATGGAAGAAGAGACAGCCCACACCTGCTCAACCTGTCAAGAAAAACTCACTAGAGCACATGAGTTTGCCTTTCCTCTTCCATTCATTGCTCTTGATGTTTCTAATGCCCCTGAGATTAACTTGGACCATTCATTTCACATTCCAATCAATGAGATTGCAACAATGTACAAATTAAGAGGAGTTATATATTATAGGCAACATCATTTCACAGCAAGAGTCATACAAGATAATGGCTTTGTTTGGTATCATGATGGCCTTGCAACAGGTAAAAACTTGGAATATGAGGGCACACTAGGCAATCTACTAGACAATAATTTATCTGTATGTGAAGGGAGGCAGGCTACAGTAGCAATGTATGCCAAATGCTCCTAAATATTGAATGGGTTGATAAAATGTGGTATATGAGACAATCTACTAGACAATAATTCATTTGAATGCAAAGGATTGAAAGCTGGTTAGTACAGTAGCACTTTAGGCGAAATGCTCCTAACTTGAAATATCAAATTAAAAAGGCCTCGGACCTGCCACACAAAGTGGCAGCCCAGATTTGCCAAGTGAGGATGAATGTGAGGAGGCAGAGAGGCAGAGGCACAGCAGTGCACAGTAGGGAATGAGGGAGATGGCAGGCAGTAGTTGGGTTAGGATTAGTGGAGTATATAAGGAGGTCTAGTAGTAGGTAGCTACTCTAAGACTCAAGATAGTTTGTCTTGCTCAGGCAACTACTGTTGTTCCTCAATTCCATTCATTCACTCTCATTTCTCTTCACTCACTTGCAGTGAGCTTGAGTGTTGTGTTTAGGTCTGAGCATAGCTCCTAACATAATCTTGAGTCTTTAACACTCACCCTCATCATTTCACAAGGCACTTGACAATGCTTGCCCAGTGTTGTCGACATGTCTTTCAACCACAATCTTTATGTAACAACAACCTGCTAGACTAGCTAGTTGAAGTCACACTACTTTCAAATCATCACCAGTCACCATCACACGTGGCTGTTCTCCCATCAACATCGACTATGCCTTACTCAACATTGAATCTTTTCCATTACAGCACTTGGCAGCAAACAGCTCATGTGTTAGAGTACACCCTTGGCAGTAGAGGCTGCATCAGTGAAACCATGAGTGCGGCGAGCGAAGCTTCTCGTTACTAGGCAACACCATACTCAAGGGGACCCTCATCACTATGCAGCATAGGTGTGCTGGTACTGATCGGGCTTGAGTACCATTGGTCAACAATGAAGACAATCCATCTAGCATGCCATATATCAAGGAGTACAGTCTAGAGATACCAATTACGTATCAGTTCTTTGAACTGAGCATGAGGACACTCTAGTGAAACCCCGGGTACCACGCTTTTTGGGTCAGTATTGTAATTCCATACAAAGGCAACATCCTCTCTACTTGAGAGCGTCATCCATTGGTTGCCGACAAAGAGACTATTGCCTGCAGGGCTGAGAGGCAGAAATAGTTGAAGTTACTCATTCTTTTTGCTGCATATATCAGGCATAAGGAATTCACAATGGAGTGTCGATTCAAATACATTCTACCCCATGCAAATGTTACCCTGATTAAAATTGGGAAGGTCTACGAGGTAGACTGGGCACAAGGACTTCGAGAGGAAGTCATGTCAATCATTGAATGCATTGATGAGCATCAATGAAATGCTCATGTACAAGCCTATAAGCAATGGCTCAAGGAACAAAGGCTGGTGGAGCAGATGTTTGCCAGTGTCAGTTTGTGTCAAAAAGCTGATACACCACCCCGGTGGATAACCTGGAAAAACAGCAGTGACAGGCAGAGGAACATGCCCACAGACAGCAGCAGGAGAAAATTCTCAGATGACAACATTGGGAATTAAAGGAACACCAAGAGCAGTTGGCATATGAAACACTTGTTGAAGTGTTGAAGGGATTCACACCAGAGTCCAAAATCCAACAGGCATTATTCGAGATGCCATCGAATGTAGGGTTGTTGCTGAGGGGTTGGAATATTATCACCCTAAGGCACAATGGATTGGTTTTGTCAGCCAAAGAAAGAAATCGACTAATGCATGCACTGAATGGCAATAGAACAGGTAACCAGAGATCCTGAGCCTATTGGAAAAGGCAGGTCATTGAGACTTTAAAAAAGGATATGAAGTCAATGACAGTAGCAGAAAAGAGGAACTTGCCAAGACATTGGGAGTTAAGAAAAGGTGACCAAGGAATGGCCGCAGAGGAGAAGTCCAGAAAAGCAGACAAAAGCCAAAGACATTGGGAAAGAGGAATCATCAAACCAGAGTACTACGGAATATGTAGACTCAAATGTTAACCTACCAGAGTTGCTTTATGAAGTGAAGGAACAGTGTCATTTTATTCGAAATGTGCCTGTTAGTGCAACCAGGGGATGGTTTCAGACTTGGTCTTCCAAGTGGATGGTATGACATATTTGGAAACAGTCTGAAGAGATCGCCATTAGAAACAGATGCAGAGTGGTACTTAGCTCTGTTAAAGCAAAAGCGATTTGTGAGGACTTTGGGAAAGTACCAGATGAATGTCAGTTTGGTTCTAACCACCATGGACACTATGGAACAAATAGACGCAGAAGCATTATTAGATTCTGGATGCACAGGATCATGTATCAGTACATGGTTTGTTGAAAAGCACAAATTAAACAAACAACAATTGCCCAGGGCAATACTGGTATACAATGCAGATGGAACAAGGAATGCCTCAGGCAATGTTGAACACATGGTACAGCTGAAGATTAAAATTGGCGAGCATGAGGAAATTATGGAGTTTGCAGTATCCCAGTTAGGAAAAACAGACATATTCCTAGGACACAACTGGTTGCAACACCATAATCCACTTATTAATTGGAGGAAGAAAGAAATGGAATTTTCTTGATGCCCTGGAAAGTGTTGGAAAACTTCAGAAGTAAATGAACCAGAAGAAGAGGTCAACACTATGGAACGGTTGGAAGAGTGAGAAAAATTGTTAGCAGTTCATATTGGTGAACCAGAGCTATGATTAAGGGCTTTTGCATCTAAAGCCACAGAGATTGCATCAGGAGAAAAGAAAGTGGAGTGAACACTAGAGGAAACAGTACCAGCCCACTACCTGAAGCACAGAAAGGTGTTTGAAAAGAAAACCTTCAATGAGTTACCACCAAGGAGGCCATGGGATCATGCCATTGAACTATTACCAGGATCCAAGCCCCTTGACTGTAAAATTTACCCACTCAGTAGAAATGAGCAGGAACAGCTAGATGTATTCTTAAAAGAAAATCTAGAATCAGGACATATCATGCCAAGTAAATCACCAATGGCGTCACCATTCTTTTTTGTCAAAAAAAAAGATGGAACCTTGAGACCGGTTCAGGACTATAGGAAGCTTAATGAGATGATGATTAAAAATCATTATCCCCTTCCTTTGATTGGGGAATTGGTAGATAAGCTGTCAAAGGTGAAAATCTTTTCAAAGATGGACATTTGTTGGGGCTACAACAATGTCAGGATAAAGGAAGGAGATGAGTGGAAGGTGGCATTTAGGACCAACAGAGGACTATTTGAACCACTTGTGATGTTTTTTGGGTTAACAAATTCCCTGGCAACCTTCCACACAATGATGAACAATATATTCAGGGAGGAAATTGCAAAAGGATGGGTCATTATCTATATGGATGATATTCTGGTCTTTTCAAAGATGCAGAAAGAACATGAAGATCATGTCAATCAGATCTTGGCCAAGCTGGCAGAACACAAACTTTCCTTGAAACCAGAGAAGTGTTGGTTTGACAAAGCACAAATCAATTTCCTTGGACTAGTCATTAGTCAGGATGCAATCAAGATGGAAAAGGGCAAAGTGGAAGCCATAGCAAACTGGCCAGTTCCTAAGTCAAAAAAGGAACTTCAGCAGTTTTTGGGTTTTATAAACTTTTACTGACAATTTGTGCAAGGCTTTGCAAAAATAGCCAAACCATTGACAAAGCTAACAGGCAAGAGTGACTGGGAATGGACACAATTCCAACAAGAGGCTTTTCAGGGACTGAAAAACCTTATTGGGGAGGAAGTAGTTCTCAAAATTCTGGATGATGAAGGACAATTTCGTGTCGAGGTGGATGCATCAGATTTTGCACTAGGCAGAATACTGTCCCAGGAGGGGAAAGATGGACTCTGGAGACTGGTGGCATTTATTTCAAAATCATTAAATGAAGCAGAATGAAACTATGAGATCTATGACAAAGAGATGCTCACAGTTATGCATTCGTTTTATGAATGGTCACATTATCTAAAAGGAGCCAAACAAACAGTAGAGGTTTTAACAGATCATCAGAACCTCACATACTTCAGAAAGCCACAGAATCTCAATAGGAGACAAGCGCGATGGGTGACAGATTTACAAGAGTATAATTTTGTCATCAAACACAGATCAGGAAAGTCGAACTCAAAGGTGGACATCCTTTCTCAAAGAGCAGATCATCATCTGGGAGGACTGGATAATGAAGGGGTAGTATTGTTAAAGGAAGATCTCTTTGTGAGACTGTATGATGATGATGATGCCATAGAAGATGTAATTGGGAGAGTGAAAAAGATCTCTCAATGGCAATGGGAAACCCAGGTTCAGAAGGGACTAGCAGACAAGGATCCCAACTTTAAGCTGAAGGATGGATTGGTTACATGGAAAAACCGGATATATATCCCTACAATAGTCAAATACAGGGAGTCAATCATGGGGATTCATCATTCGTGGGGGCATCCAGGAGTTGCAAAAACCCTGGAACTCATAACAAGGCAGTTTTGGTGGCCCAATATGCACAAAGACATTGAGAAGTTTATTTGCAGGCTGTGAAGTATGCCAGTGGGTTAAGCCGAATCGACAAAAGCATGCAGCACCATTAAGGCCAAACGAGGTACCACAGGAACCATGGCAAATCATTTCTGTAGATATGATGGGACTGCTGCCAGAGTCAAAGGGAAATGATGCTGTCTTAGTCATAGTGGATAGGTTCACCTAGAAATCTTATTTTCTTCCTACTACTACAATGGTCACATCACAAGGGATTGCAGTCCTATTCAGGGACAATGTCTTCCACAAGCATGGACTTCCAAGAAAAGTCATCAGCAATCAAGGACCACAATTTGTGTCAAGGTTCATGATGGACTTGTATGGGATGTTGGGAATTAAAGGAAACCCATCAACAGCATATCACCCTCAGACGGATGGACAGACTGAAAGAGTTAATCAGGAAGTCAAAGCATTCCTGTCCATGTTTATCAACAATCACCAGGACAATTGGAGTGATTGGTTGGCAGTAGCCCAGTTCTGTCACAATGACAGGGTACATTCGTCCATTGGATTCACACTGTTCTTCATGAACTATGGACAGCATCCAAATAAAGGTCTAAACCCCACATACCAACCTAAGGTAGTAGCAGTTGAAGAGTTAGCAAAAGAAGTGAAAGAGATACATGAAAAGGCAACCCAATCACTGGAAAAAGCAGCAAATACTATGAAAGACAGTATGATGAAAATCATCAGGCATCACGAGAGTATAAACCAGGTGATAAGGTGTATCTCAGTACAGAAAACCTTCCTACACTATGGGTAACTAAGAAGTTGGATGGCAAGTTTGTGGGACCATTGGAGGTGATAGAAAAAGTCAGAGTGGCAGCATATCATTTGAAAATCCCCAAGTCATGGCACTACTTTACACTCCCCCCCCCAGTCCAATAAGACTCCAATTACTCCTATAGGACTCCTATAAGACTCCTATGGGACTCCAATGACTCCTATAAACTCCAATGAAAAAGTTCAAAAAGACTTCAAATGTTGGGAAACATGTTCTGCATTGTTTATTTATGTTTGATTGAGATTTTTGTATGAATTTCAAGCCATGTAGTACAGAGACTCCTATAGGACTCTGATGACAGTCTGACAAAAAACATCAAAAAAGGCTTAAATCATTAAGCAACATGTTTTACATTATTTGTTAGTCAACTAAGCCTTATATCACTACTTTACACTGTCCCACCATATAAATAACACTCAACTAACCTATACTATGTATTTACACTGCTCCACCATGCACTAACCTTACAGTACTTGACATCAATCAGGGAACATATCAGCACTTTACCCCCATAGTAGACTACCTTTGTTAAGATTGATGTCCATGATGTTGGTTCATTCTAAGTCAACAGTGACAATGTAATGTTGTTGGGTTTCTGTCTTAATTCTCGCAGTGTGCCATACACTGAACCAATTTTATTGGTGTGTAGCACAGTGCTAAGCAAAAAGACAACTGCTTATCTAATACAAGAAAGGCGCAACATAAAGTAGTGCACACAAACAACTATATATAAAGATGAAACACACACATAGAAGTGTGCATTGACAAGAAATGACGAGAGCATGACATATGGACAAGGACTTTGCCAAGGACCAATGCAGAGCCCTTACAGACAAGCAGAGTCTCAGTCTACTCCCAGCCTATGGGACAAAGGGATCTGGATGCTAGGTCTGATGATGATGAAGGTCAGATGGAAGTTGAGTGCACTGATGAGAAGAAGAGTGCTCAAAGATGAGATAACTGGGTAAGAATGGTCTGCTGAATAATGACAATGACAAAGAGAAGTAGGATATGAAGATTGTAACAACCTTCCTGTGCACATTCCCACACTGCATTTGATTTTCCCATCTCAACTTACCCTCCTCTATAGATCCACCCACACCCTTACCAACTCATTGCCACCCAATTACTCCATCAGTACATCAACATCCATTTCCATTTCCTACCATCCATCAATTGCTATTCCTGCTTCAGTAGATCATTTAAGCAAAGTATTTTATTCATAAATGTAGTTAATTTACAAAGGGATAGCAGTGTACATAAGCACAGCTGAGGTGTGATTACAACAGCAACAGTCTTGACAGTGCCAGCATTATATCAAGAATTTAAGAAACAACTGATATCTCAGCATATTCTTTGTTTACAGATGTTTGAAAACTGCCACTGGGATTAAATTTGCTTTCTCTGCAATTTGCATTAATAGAACATGTCATGAATCTGACTTTGGTGTGGCATGCCTGCATTGTCACAACAAAACTTGAAAGAATGGCTTATAGCTCAGGAAGTTCTTTGTTTATCAATGTTTGTATGACATCACTAGCATCAGATTTAGCCCCTCTACAACTTTTGTTAATAGAACATGTCACAAATGTGACTTTTGTACCACAGAGGGTTGTGGCTGTGCCAAAAATGCGAAGTTATTGATAGTATTTTGCATTATCTCAATGAATAATGGGTTTACAAATATTTGGATCTCATATCCAGGGTCAAATTCACTCCCTCTACAATTTTTGTTAATAGGTCATGTCACAATTCTCACTTTTGAAAGTGTGGGAAATGTGACAGATATGTGACACTCAAGTGTTCTTAGTACAGTGGGAAAATCACATCATCTAACTTATGTAATCAACATATTTTCAATCTTATCTACATTACTGAACCTAGTTTACTTATGTAATTAATCTATCTACAATCTTATCTAGCTTACTAATCAAATTTCGAAGAGGGGGAATGGCAGAAACTGGGTGCTGAGAGCTGTCTTTATATACCTGCCTGGTGTGCACAGACCATCTGCTACTGGTCATGTGACATTACTAGATGGTGTTGAAGCATGTGTGCTACATTTATTGTAATAGTTTCTAATGTATGTGATATATTCCTATGGGACTCTGATTAGTCTGATTTGACTCCACTCCCAGTCCATCGGACTGTGTCTGATTTCATCCGATTTGACTCTGATAAAATGGTCAGACTGGGATCAGAGTCAAATTGGAGTGCAATAGGAATTTCACAGCCATTCTATTAATGTTTTTTTTCCATTGGACTCCCATTGGACTCCCATTGGAATGGGGGGGGAGAGTAAAGAGCTCAGTCATGGAGAATATACAATGTGTTCAATGAGGTTTTGCTAAAACCGTACAAAGAACCTGTGTTCCCGAGACAGAAGGAGAAAGCAGTGGCTCACAAAGAAGCTCAGATGGTGGAGGAATCAAAGGATGAGGAATATGAGGTGGAGGAAATCTTGGACAGTCATGTCAGTGGCTGAGGAGGAGGGAAGTTGGAGTACCTGATTAAATGATGGAATTACCCATGAGAAGAGTCATCTTGGGAACCAGCGCTCAATGTTGCAAATGCAGCACAAAAAGTTAAAAAGTTCCACAAAGAAAATCCTTTGGCGCCAAGGGCAATTCAGAGGTGAGAAATGAAGTTTCATCACTATACAAATTATACCAAGCCACAGGTCTCAAAATCACTTTTTGGTTGGGAAGATGGCAAGTTTGAGAGGGAATATCTGGAGAAGTTGGAGAGAAATTGGAAGAGGTGGAAGGGAGACTGACAACCCATTTATGAGGAAGTCAACAGAAATGGGACATTCTCCAGGAAGAGGAAAATCCCAGTGGTACAGCCAAAAAAACAGACAGTGGCACCACAACATAACAGGCCAAAAGGGTCTGTACCCTCAATAAAAGGCAAAGAAAGGGAAATACCTCAAGAGCAGGTGGAACCTGAGGAACTGACAACCAGAGTAATGGACACATCACTGTTCAATGATGAACCACTTCTGGAAGGACACAAGGGCGCAATAGTCAAAGTAGATGAACCTCAGAGTGAAGAAACATTGGAGGAGTCTGATGGCGACAAATCGGATTGTGATACAGTCATGGCATATGAAGACTGTCACATGGAAATAGAGGAGGAAGAAGCATAAAAAACAAAAATGAAGACCTGGTGTTTCTGGATATTTTTTCTTTTCAGTAGTATAGTTTTCTTTTTTAGGACAGTTATGGTATAGGCTTCAGGGAGGCCTATGGGACAGGACCAAGGATCAAACAGACCAAGATGATCACATTCATGAGGACATGAATCTTAGGGGGGGGTGATGTTATGAACCAACCCCTGAGTTCAAATCAAGGATGTCATCCATGTAGATGACCAACCATCCTTCATCAATCATGTTTCTGAAATAATCATCCATCATTGCTTGAAACATTGCTGGCGAGTTTCGGAGTCCAAAGAACATTACTGTTGGTTCAAACAGTCCTCTGTTGGTGATAAAAGCAGCTTTCCATTCATCGCCTTCTTTGATCCAATCATTGTTGTATCCCCATCTGAGATCGAGCTTTGTAAAGTAGCATGCTCCTTTAAGCTTGATCATGAGATCAGAGATCAGGGGTAAAGGATATGAATTTGGTTTAGTCCATTTGTTTAAGTACCAATAATCTTGACATGGTCTCAGGGCTTTACCATCCTTTTTAGGAACAGAGAAGAAGGGCAATGCTTGTGGCGATTTTGATTGTTTGATATATCCTTTTGCAAGTTGTTCTTTAATCCATTCGTCTAGCGAATTTTGTTCCAATGGGGACAGATTGTAGATCTTCGATTTGCGAGGGACAAATCCTTCTTTTATTTCAATGGCATGATCCCATGGTCTTGTCTTGGGAAAACGTTCTGAGGCTTCTTTTTCGAATACAGAATTCCATTCTGAATACTCAAGAGGTACCTTTACGTCCTCAGCAGAGCTTGGTACTGCCAAACCTTTATAGCAATGCTCCATCTGTTGCGCTGGGGTAAATTTGCGGATTGCTACTTCTGAAATTGATTCCTCAGCCACATACAGTGAGCTGACCTCTGTCTGGGCAACAGTCCCACTGTGTGACATCGTGTTCTGTTTGACTAGAGTGTCGTCATATTCTGCCACATCTTCTAGATCCATCTGGACCCAAAGACTCTGTATTTGTGCGCAGATACTGTCTTTTTCGGAATTACGGAATTCCAGAGTTTTCTCATGCCAATCTGTTATTGGGTTATGCTCCTCGAGCCAAGGCAGCCCCAAGATAAGGTTCTGATCTCCTAATGACGTCACCCAGAACCAGTGTGTCATTACTTTGTTGTTTATGTTGAAGGTGACCAGACATCTTTCTGTGATCTCTCCTGCTTCGTTTTCTGATCCATCAACGTTCCTGACTTTGATGGATTGTCTGAGTGGTACACGCTTCCATTTATGGGCAATGGATGCATCAATGAACAGGCCTTCTGCTCTGCAGTCAACCAAGGTGGTTTCAGTGGGTTTATCAGACTCGATGGATATAGGGATGGAAATCTTCTTATTGGTCAAAGATTTTACTGTTACACTGCAAATATAGATAGAATCCGAGGGAATAGGATCAACATCCACTGTTGTGTGACCCTTGGTTAAAAATCCTGTTCAGCTAGCAGATTGAGATGATCTTCTGGAGACAAATGCACCATCAAGACTCTGATGGCCATCATTGTGGTGTCCTCATTGGCATCTTCTAACTCTTCTTCATTCCCCTCAGCCTCGTCACCCTCCAGTTCTGTGGAGGTGGCTCTGATGTGATGGCGGGGTTGTGACTCCTTTACTCCTTTCTTAAATTGTGCCTTTCAGTTCCCTTTGTGTGGCTTTCTCATGGGGCATTTTGATGATTGATGACCCCCTTTGTGACATATGAAACACAATCCTTCTTTGACGTGTCGTTCTCTTTCCTCTTTTGAAAGAGCAGTGATAATAACCACATCAACATCCATGGCGTCTGGATCTCTGTGCCTGGGTGAAGGTCTTCCATTCCCTGCTGTAGATAGTCCAGCTAAAATGCCTAGCCTGCTTTTGGCATTTGCATAGCATTGGGCTGCGTCATACCATCCCTGTAGATTTGCAGGGTTCTGCATCAAGATCTGATGGACACATTCAGGGGGAAGTCCTTCTGAGAATAGAGGTGTGATGGTGGCTTCTTCCCTAATTTTGGACTTCTTGATCAGTTCCTTGAACTTATCCATATATGCTAAAATAGGCATCTTCTTCCGCATTCACACGATTTTGTATAACTCCGTCATTGCTCTCCCAGGGCTGTCCACTTGTTTCCAATTGGATAGGAAGGCTTCTTTGAAAGCGGCCCATGTTCCCCAGTTGGGTTGTTCATTAAGGTCCTTGATTTTAGCTAGCTTCCATTGAGCTGCATTGCATTGCCTGTTATATTCATGAATGCGAAGATGATCTTTTTCCGATCAGTGTTATAGTTGGTGTTTAGAACAAAGAACATTTCGCAATTGTTTATAAATAGCTCGGCTAATTTTCGATTGCCTTCGAATTTAGTGGGCATAGGACCCTTGATGCTTCGATTGTTGTCTGCTTGTGCATTGGCCATGTCTACATCTGGTGTACTGGGTGTAGGTGGTGTGGGTGGTGGTTCTGATGGAGATGCTGGTGGTGGAGTTGGTTCTTTTGGCGGTTCGTGTGGCAGTTCCTGTTTTGGCAATGGTGGAATGATAGGTTATGCAAGGTCTAAAGATAGAAGGGGTTTCAGTGTGTTTCCTAATGAGGATATGAACTGTAAAGGACTAGGCTGTACAGGTTTCTGAGTCCTGTTGAAACAATTTAAATGGGGCAGTCTCAAATAGGTCACTGGATTCTTCTAGATCTGCTCCTTTGAGCAAGTCTGAATCCAAGTCACTGGGTGTGTGGAATTTCCCCTTTCCACTGGAAGATTCTCTGGCAGATTCAGTCCTGAGGTGCTCAGGGACATTGTTGATCCCTCCAGGTACATAGTAAGGTCCTAGGAATGCTTCATCCTCTAAATATGTTTCCTGTCCTTCAGAGAAATAGGTCCAACACGATTTAGATCTGTTAAATGTGACTTCTACTCCTTTGAGGTAGTAATGGTTCTGGAATTTATGAGATCCGTTGGGTGGGCAATTCTCTTTTTGTGGTGTCCAGAAGTTACTGGGTGCAACAAAGGAATCGTCTGATCTGTATTTCCAGATCTGATTGCAGGTATCCTTGTAGATCTGAAGTCCATCAAGAACATAGTTTCCTCTGATCCCTCTAGTAGCTTTATTGGGTGGTGGAGCTCCTCTGGTGAATACTCCTGAAATCTTGAATAGGGTCTGGTTACCAACCAGTCTGGGAAGTTCAATGGTTGTGTGCTAATGAGCTGGTACTCGAGCTGTCTTGGTAAGTTTGACTTAAATTGTTATGATGACGAGTCGTCGTCCAATCTAATCAATGACGTTATGCCACGAGGATTGTCCGAGACAATAACAATGTAAGGTCTGGCAAAATGCGATTGAGTAGACAGCACTAAGTCCGACGAAGGAGACTCAGGCTTGAGACGAGTGAGGTGGATGAGAGCACTTGAACAACAACTTTGACAATCTCACCAGAACTAGGAGTTCCCAGAGATGTAACTTGTGTATTACAAGCTAAGTCGAACTTAAGGTTCGACCTAAGACAAACTCTTGTATTTATACATGAACCTACTGTCTGTAAAAGGTAATGAACATGTTAGAGAATGATATCATAGTGACATCATAGGAATGAAACAATGGTAAGCATATGACATAGGTAAAAAGGGTCACGCTTATGTGAGCGGTGACATTGCATAATCATAGAGATGAAGTGGCAATGCATAGGTGATCACAAAAGGAAGGTGCTGACATAAGAAAATGGGAATGAAAATGTTCACATGGGTTGTAACAGACTGTGGTGGCTTTGCCAATGCTCTGTCCCTCCTCTGTACAACTTGATAAGGCAGCTATACTCCTGCCATGGTTGGTGAGTATATGCCCTATGCCTTGCATAATAGATAACCAGTGAGACATGCCAGATAAGGCATTGAAGCATTGAAACATCG
>JAENRT010000104.1:0-13930 GCA_032173475.1 Amanita phalloides
GCCACGAGGATATCAACAGGGAACCCATCCTGGAACAGTGACCTTTGATAACAACAATGAATGCCGTGCTTGGTTTTAATAACCAAAATCGCCCAGACAGCATGACGAAGGAGAATTCCGCCTCCGAAAGGCCACTTGGGCTTGGGTGAAACCGAATTTAATAATGTCAGTAAGCCCCTCGACTTGTTCTCACTTGTATATATCGAATTAGTATGTGGACAAGTTCTCTAAAGGAGAGCTAGTGTTACAACCCATGTGAACATTTTTATTTTCTTATGTCAGCACCTTCCTTTCCTGACTACCTATGCACCACCACTCCATCTCTATGATTACGCAATGTCACCACTCACATAAGCGTGACCCTTTCATCTATGACATATGCCTACCATCATTTCGTTTCTATGATGTCGCTATGATATCATTCTCTAACACATTCATTACCTTTTACAGACAGTAGGTTCATGTATAAATACGAGAGTTTGTCTTAGGTCAAACCTTAAGTTCAACTTAGCTTGTAATACACAAGTTACATCTCTGGGAACTCCTAGTTCTGGTGAGATTGTCAAAGTCATTGTTGAAGCGCTCTCATCCACCTCACTTGTCTCAAGCCTGAGTCTCCTTTGTTGGACTTAGCACTGTCTACTCAGTCGCGTTTTGCCAGACTCTTCATTGTTATTGTCTTGGACAATCCTCGTGGCATAATGTCATTGATTAGATTGGATGATGACTCATCATCATAACAGACACAACGCAATATGCGCCACTCTAAGCCCTTCAAAGAAGGTGACAAAGTATGGTTAGATTCCAGAAATCTCTGGATACCATATGAAACATGAAAACTCGCCCCTAAATGGGAAGGACCATTCTCTATAGAAAAAGTTCTAGGACCAGTAACATACAGACTAAAATTACCAAGCCAATGGTGAACTCATCCAGTGTTTCATGCAGCACTCCTTATGCCCTATAAGGAAACTGATGCACATGGACTGAATGAATGACCACCTCCTGACCTCATCAATGGACAAGAAGAGTATGAAGTCGAAGCAATCATCACTCATCGCAAGAAAGGAAACTCATATCAATATCTCATCAAATGGAAAGGATATGACACATCACATAACACTTGGGAACCTGAATGCAACTTGACAAATGTGGAAGAACTTCTAGAGACATATAAAAGCAGAAGATGACTCCACTAGCCCCAGCAATCTTTGCATCGCTAAACTGGCTGAAACTATATGTCTTCTCACTCTTCCTCGCCCATTGTACATATCTACTCTACCTACCATGCAGTCGATGAGCAAGGACAATCCCTTAACCCTTTCATTGCTAGGCTCAACACTACACCCCCCAGGCTTATTGATCCATGCGATGACACCCCTTCTGACTTCGACCCTAACAACATCATGCCAGAGTCACATATCCCACAGACCAATGACCCTCATAGTCCCACTACACCAATGCCCACTACGACCACTGCCACCCAAGTCCCCTCCTCGCCCATGCGAGAAGATATACCAGCAGGAGCTACGCGATCAGATCTTAGTCATGTGGTACCTGAGAGTCATCAGGGACACATTCCATCGGACACTCTGATGGATACCAAAGATGGCACCCAAGACAGTCCAGCAGATGGCAGCCAAGCTACCAGCAGTAGCAGAACAGATCTTCTACATCAGATGGAAGCTAGAGGTCCATGAACTGTTCCAACTCGAGGAACTCATGGATTTTCAGGAGTGTTTACCACTTGTACTACCTATCCACAAATACTTGGTTGAATTAGGAGAACCTGCACTTTCACCAGGATCAAATTGGATCAAGCAATCGTTGTTTGTCTTGCACAAGTCTGGAGAATACTTTCCAGCAAACCACACACCGTCACCATCAGACAGATCGCCATTGAGCACACAAACTTCGACTGCACTCACCTTGTCAAAACTTTCATCAACATCAACCACCTAGTGTGGGAACTCACCGAGTCTATCCAGATCAATCTCGATCAGCTTGCCCTGGATCTCCTCCGTCACCTATTAATAACTGACATTGAACGATACATCATTGATGCCATCAAGCTCGTTCAAGCTCACCATGTATGCATTTTCCCTCAAATCAATGATGTCAGGAACTTGATCAAGATCAATTCCTGGTTCAACCCTATTTACTGCATCCCTAACTGACATGAGATCATCAATATATCTGACGAGATTCAAGATCAGATTCATGACATCCTTGGACAAATTGAAGAAGCAAAAAACAAGACCCTGGCTGCTTCCAGTTTAGTCAACAACAAATTCCCACCAATCACCACACTGCGCACTATCCTTAATGGAGATGAAACACAAGTAGTAGTCCAGACTCTCACTGAACTCGACTCTACTGTACCACTTATGATGAGGACCCCTCTCACAACGAGACAACCAGAAGGATCTACATCCTCCACTATACCCATCAATCCTCTGATCGTCTTCACATCAGTCAACCCTACTACTCCACCAAGACAGAGAGGAAATGCGCCCGCCACACCACAGGCACCACAAAAACAACCATGCCGCCCTCAGTGCCTGATCTGCAACTCTCGAGGACACTTGACGTCACAGCACGTCCCTAGCCAAGTCATCCTCCCTAGACCCATCAGCAATCAAACTGCTGATGCCAGATCAACCCCTGGACCATCAGCACGCCTTGAACATCAACAACCACCTTGTCCCTCGCACCCACCTCCTACTTGCCCATGCACTACCTGACGAACATGCCAAGGCTATCAGCAGGGAACCCGCCTTGGTACAGTTACCTTCAATAATGATGACGAATGCCGTGCCTGGTTTAACAACCAAAATCGCCCAGACAGTGATGATGAAGAATTCCACCTCAGAAAGCCAGCCTGGTGGACCAAAACCGAATTTAATAATGTCAAGTAAGCCCTCAACTTTGTTTTCATTTTGTATTATATCAGACTAGTACTTGTGGACAAGTTCTCTAAAGGAGAGCTAGTGTTACAACCCATGTGAACATTTTTATTTTTCTTATGTCAGCACCTTCCTTTCCTGACTACCTATGCACCGCCACTTCATCTCTACGATTATGCAATGTCACTGCTCACATAAGCATGACCCTTTTTACCTATGACATATGCTTTCCATTGTTTCGTTTCTATGACATCACTATGATATCACTAATGACACATTATGATCTCATAGCCATGATATCATTCTCTAGCACATTCATTACCTTTTACAGACAGTAGGTTCATGTATAAATACTAGAGTTTGTCTTAGGTCGAACCTTAAGTTTGACTTAGCTTGTAAAACACAAGTTACATCTCTGGGAACTCCTAGTTCTGGTGAGATTGTCATAGTCGTTGTTCAAGCGCTCTCATCCACCTCACTCGTCTCAAGCCTGAGTCTCCTTTGTCAGACTTAGTGCTGTCTACTCAATCACGTTCTGCCAGACTTCACTTTGTTATTGTCTTGGACAATCCTCGTGGCATAACATCATTGATTAGATTGGACAACGACTCATCATCATAACACCAACTATGGTCAAAACCTGTATACACCCAGAACAATGGATATTGGCATGTGATCAGGCAGGTTGATGCATGGTACAACAGCCAGACTATATGGAGCTGGAAAAAGAGAGCTGTTTTACAGGTTCATGGTTGCTGGAGAAAACCCTAGTGCACATCAGGATCAAAACACAAGTGACAAAAACTATAGCATCAAACTCAATGATAATCTGACAGGAACATCACGCCCTGGTCAGGACTGTGATACAGTTTCACACAAAGGAGAAAATCTTCCTCAATTGCAGCTCTAACTAGCCATATAGGAGAAATGCCTTCAATGTGGATTTGGAAAGGATCAGTAACAGCAACAGCAGTGGAAATTTTACAAAGATAATTTCAAGTTTGTTTTATTTCAGTCTAGTCTGTTTTCATCTCAATAGTAAGTAAAAATGTATATATAGTGTTCTGTTAGCAGTAGGAAAAATAAGAAAGTGTTATCCCCCTCAAACTCAGAGTTCTTTTCAGCTTCATCTGTTCATTTCTCATCATTCTCATCATTCTCTCTTTGTTCTTGTCTCGTCTCCATGTGTGCTGGACTTATATTCTGTCATTATCCATGTCTTAGTGCTACACATTATCTGTGGATATTGATCTTATATTCCATGACTATCTACAACCTCTGTCAATTATCTGCAACTCTGTCTTGCCATCTTGCTGCCACAATTATCTGCAGTTATCCACTAAGCTCCCACATTCGCATTTGTCCATCTACTCAGGCAGTTCCAGCCCAGGATTTCTTAGTGTTGACAGGACCTCTTCTATGGTCTCACCCCTTTTCTGATACACCCTATCTTTAGATAGTGGTGTATATACATAGTATATCACCACACCAACCATTATCCACTGACAATTTATTGATGGTTCAAACACAGTTAAACCTTGAAGACCACAAACATGCCACAGTCTTCAGCTGTCTCATGACTACCTTTTTTTGCGCAGCCAGACTGGGAGAATTTACCACTCAAAATCTCAAATCCTTGACCCACAATCACAGGTCAAACAATCTGACATATGAAAGGAAACTGACCATGATGGCAGGGTGATGACAGTGTTTCATCTCCCAAGAACCAAAGCAGCAATAAACAGCAAAGAGGTCTCCTGGGCCACTCAAAATGGTCTCTTCAATCCCAAGCAAGCCCTCAACCATCACCTTCAAGTGAACAACCCCCCAGTGGATGGCCCTCTCTTTGTGTACCAGTTCCAAAATGGGCACAAATTCTTAACCAAGCAGTGATGCATCAAAGTGCTTGCCAAGGCACTCACGGACACAGGGAGAGCACAACTACAGGGCCACAGCATTCGGATTGGAGCAACCTTAGAATACCTTTTGTGAGGAGTTCCATTTGACATAATGAAAACCAAAGGACACTGGGCCAGCAATGCCTTTCAGATCTACTTATGGAAGCATGCCCAAATACTGGCACCCAACATGCAAGCAGAGCTGGCCATTCATGAATCATTTGTGAGGTATACCATGCCACAAGCCTGGCATTGATAAGCAGGGTGAGTCACCTGCCTCCTACATAGGTAGGATTAAGTTGCGCTCATCATGTCACCAGCCTCCTAACATAATGGGAATGCAGCTCACCTCTTCCCCCAGCAGGTCTTGGCCAGAAAGCACTACATGCTTCCCCACTCCACTTCTTTATCATTCACAACATCACTGCATTCACTAGTAATGAGATACCATGTACTTAGACACACTCAAGCAAGTATTGCACTCCAAGCTCGATCCACTGAGCCTTTGCCTCCATTTCGCATGTCATGATTGAGCAAGCACAAAGATTGCCCCTTGAAGGGGTCTTGCTCTTGTTGCCCTTGAGGTTGACAATTCTCAACACAGTTAATGTCTAACAGTGACTGTATTCTTGTTCATAAAACTGATTTGTTGTGCTAATTAAGGGTGACTAAATGTACCAATTACCTTAGACAAAGATTACATTATTTGTATTACTCTTCATAACACTTATCCCATACACTCCCATGAACCATCATGCTTAAGTCCAACTGAACTACTGGATGTGGAATGATTGTTTGCATCCTGGGTAGCAGAAAATTCTTTCAACAGGCTGGTGGGAGCCACATTAATAAGTGTCCCTGAGGTCCAGTGAGCCAACCACTAGGGTTGAGAGAGATACTATGCCTCCAGTCCATGTGAAATTCTAGTGTGTTTTCAAAAAATGGAGAAGGATCATGTAATGCATGATCTGGTGCAAAAGAAAACTTGATAGCATTCGCTCTATTCAGTTGACACTGCTTGACATCCTTGCCAACAAAACTTGACCCAGCTCTATCTTGTGAAAATGGAAAAGTTTGGTTGTGCCCTGTGAGAAGGTTGCTTGCTTGTGTTTCAGCATCAACACCCCAGGTGCACACAATTTGATCATAAGATCCTGATGCAATCCTCTTTCCATCTGGTGAAAAGGCAACTGAAGTGACCCACCCAGTCTGCTCCTTGAGAGGACTGCCCACTTGCATCCCAGTGTCAACACTCCACATGCACACAGTTTGATCCCCAGAACCTGATGCTATCCTCCTTCCATCTGGTGAAAATGCCACTGATGTGACACTATCAGTGTGTCCTTTAAGAGGGCTGACCACTTGCATCCCAGTGGCAGCATCCCAGATGCACACAGTTTTATCCCAAGAACCTGATGCAATCCTCTTTCCATCTGGTGAAAAGGCAACTGAAGTGACCCAACGAGTGTGGCCTTTGAAAGGGGTGCCCACTTGCATTCCTGTGATAGAATCCCAGGTGCACACAGTTTGATCCTCAGAACCTGATATGATCCTCTGGCCATCTGGTGAGAAGGCAACTGAAGTGACACTAGCAGTGTGCCCTTTCAGAGGATGGCCCACTTGCCTCCCAGTTTTAGCATTCCAAATCCTCACAGTTTTATCCCAAGACCCTGATGCAATCCTCTTTCCATCTGGTGAAAATGCAACTGAAACAACACTTTCAATGTGCCCTTCAAGGGGATGGCCCACTTTCATGCCAGTTTCAGCATCCCAGATGCACACAGTCTTATCCCAAGAACCTGATGCAATCCTCTTTCCATCTAGTGAAAAGGCAACTGATGTAATACCATCACTGTGTCCCTCAAGAGTACTGCCCACTTGCATCCCAGTCTCAGCATCCCAGATGCACACAGTCTCATCCCCAGAACCTGATACAATCCTCTTTCCATCTGGTGAAAAGGTAACCAAAGTAATCCACTCAGCATCCTCTTCAAGTTTGAGAGAGCTGCCCACCTGCATCCTGGTGTCAACATCCCAGATGCACACAGTCTCATCCCCAGAACCTGACACAATCCTCTTTCCATCTGGTGAAAAGGCAACAGATGTGACACCATCAGTGTGGCCTTTGAGAAGACTGCCCACTTCCATCCCAGTATCAGCATCCCAGATGCAAATAGTTTTATCCCAAGAACTTGATGCAATCCTCTTGCCATCTGGTGAAAATGCAACTGAAGTGACCCAATCAGTGTGTTGTTTAAACCTGCCTACTCTCATTCCAGTGTTAGCATCCCAGATGCACACAGCTTTATCCCCAGAACCTGATGCAATTTTCTTTCCATCCAGTGAAAATGCTACTGAAACAACACAATCAAAGTGTCCTTTGAGAGGGTGGCTCAGCTGCATCCCAGTGTCTGCATCCCAGATGCACACAGTTTGATCCCCAGAACCTGATGCTATCCTCCTTCCATCTGGTGAAAATGCCACTGATGTGACACTATCAGTGTGTCCTTTAAGAGGGCTGACCACTTGTATCCCAGTGGCAGCATCCCAGATGTGCACAGTTTTATCCCATGAACTTGATGCAATCCTCTTTCCATCAGGTGAAAAGGCAACTGAAGTGATGCCATCATTGTGTCTTTTGAAAGCACTACCCATTTGCATCCCAGTGTCAACATCCCAGATGCACACAGTTGTATCCAAAGAACCTGATGCAATCCTCCTTCCATCTGGTGAAAAGGTAACTGAAGTGACCTCATCAGTGTGTCCTTTGAGAGGACTGCCCACTTGCATTCCAATGTTTGCATCCCAGATGCACACAGTTTGATCCTCAGAACCTGATGCAATTCTCTTCCCATCTGGTGAGAAGGCAACTGAGGTGACACTAGCAGCATGTCCCCTGATTAATAACTGCTGCTGTGGCCACTCTGCTGCTTGACAACATGCAATTCTTGCAACCCTTGGAAATCTGGTAATTAGATGCCTGCTCAGAATACTGTTCCTTGGCAAAAAAGGTAATGCAGATAGATATAAATGTGGAGTGCTCTTTGAAATCATCCCCCCAAACATTCTGCAAAATGTTATACCATCCATTGCTACCTCTACTGCTTCACCATGATTATTTTCCTATCATGTGTTATGTTTAACTTTATAACCATTCATGAGTAAAAGTGACAGACTTGCCCACCTGAAGCCAGTTTGCGACATTGCCTAACATGAGAGGAGCCAAATTTATCAAATTTAGCAAGCTAAGAACTTCAAGCCAGAACAGCATGGTCTCATTGAATAAGAATGTTGATATTTGACCTGCTAAGCTTGCTTGGTATGGTGCTACTTTAACATGGTCAGCCCAGTAATGGCATGAATATGATAAGTATGGTTTGATATAGTGTTTAATATACTGCCCTAACTCTTCAATCTCTGAATTGTGAACATATGAGCTCTTCAATTTGCACATGTTAAAGTGCAGATGCTTCTGCATCACATCAAGGCAGGCATGCCCTAGGTTCAGATGAATATCTTCAAGATCAACAAAAAAAATCCCACTCCACTCTTGTGTAGTAAGGAATTCATAAAAAGTTGAGTGAAGGGCACAAACAGGCATTGATTTATCAGAAATCCCACTGAAAAGTGATCCCAAATGTTGCAGAACTGTTGCAACCACATAGCCAGCATGTTTCTGGTGCATGCTGCAATACAAAACATTCAAAACATCTATTGGAAGTGGCTCTTGTGTTGATAATACCAATTGCAGGACAGAGCAGATATGGTCAAGTGCAACATTGCTTGGCTGATTTCCCATGATACTTTGCAAAATGATCATGTACATGTTATCAAGAAGCACCATGCCTTCTCCAGCATGCACAATGAGCTTTTTGAACTTCTCCCTCTCTGTTAACAAGTCATAATTTGCATACTTGATGTATTCACAAGCAAGCCGAGCCCATTCAAACAGCCCATCTGATTTTTGCACAAGTTGGGTAACTGCTCCACCATCAAAGTCATTGAAATCTTTCAAATGATGAGAGATGTACAACTGGATGTCATATCATGTGCATGACTTTGATATTTGATCCATGGACTTGGGTTGGATGCCAGCTGCACCACTGAATGCCCTGCTGATGTCATGAAGGAACCTTGAAGTAACAAGGATGCGAAAATTTGATGGCAAATGTTTGGCATCCTTAAGGATTGAAAGGATGTCATGACATGAGAATGTATCACCACTCTCATCCAGAGCATCAATGACAATGAAAACATACTTGCTCATGCCCCTTGTGAGGCAAGTGACAGGTGCCTCAATTAGCTTGTGCCACTGTTGATAAATGTCAGGAGTGCTGGCAAGTGCTGGCTCATTTGTGACAACTTTGATTAAATGATCCTTCAAGCCTGGAATGCAAGCAGCCAAGTCATGAGCAATAGTGGTGAAAAGCTTTTGGTAATGGGTGGTAATTTGTCAGTTGAAGCAGAAACATGACCCAATACCCTTGACCTCATCCATCCATCAGTGGGCAATGGTATGGGCAATTGCAGACTTTCCAGTACCAGCAACACCTGAAAGCCAAAGAACATGTGGAGCACTTGTGTCAGCAGCAGTAACCCAGGCCTTAATTTCTTCCAGGATATCAATTCTCGTGCCTTTCAAACATGCCTTTCTTGTATCAATCCCAGCTCCTTCAGCATAAGCAAGCATGCTAAGTGCATGATCTGTTAATGGAGTGGGAGGTCAGAGTGATGCTAATATTCAATGATGATGCCCACCATCTGTGTAGTTGGTCATAACATTAATATCTCTCCCAGCAGAGTTGATCTGGGTGTCTTTAATCTCAACTTGATTTGCACTCTGGAACAAGTGAGTGACAGAAGAAGTACTTTGCTGCTCAGGCAATCAATTCCACACAACAACTTTAATGGTGACTTCAGGTACCTTGGGAGGAACATGATCTCTCAACTCAGTCAGCTCCACTACATGCATCACAACCTTGCTCTCAGGCTTGGACACATCACTCAAATCAGCTATGTTCTTTTCCATTCCATGCTTGTCCTGGTTGTTGACCTGTGGTCAATGGTGAGAATGTGCCTATGAATATGAAAGCAATATGGAAAGCACACCTTTATGGATGAAGGAATTGCTTGGGAATATTTATCCAATGGTACGCTGGTCACAGCATCCTGTAATGCCCATCATAAGTTTAAATCTGCTGTGATATTTGACGTGAAATGACAACACACTCTCAGCAATCCCCCAATGCTAATGCCGACACCCAAGGCACTTCCATCTTGCACGGAAACATGAGTTGACCTGTCCACCTTGGATTTAATTTCTTGACTGTCAACCTGACACT
Organism: Amanita phalloides; assembly: GCA_032173475.1. Classification (NCBI taxonomy): domain Eukaryota; kingdom Fungi; phylum Basidiomycota; class Agaricomycetes; order Agaricales; family Amanitaceae; genus Amanita; species Amanita phalloides. The sequence continues at coordinate 10,147 of JAENRT010000104.1, forward strand.
GAACATGAAAGCAGTGTTGAACGAAAAACATATTTGAACATACACTGCAGAAGTGGGCATCATCAACGACAGAGTGGCAACTTTCAGTGTGTGAATCTTTCTATTCAAATGGGGTTGCTATTGGAAAACTTCCTCTCAGTTATTATCCAACACACCATGAGAGGCCTAAAGGATGCATCATCTCCTGGCTCTGTCTGAACAATAGTCATCGTGGCATCAGTGGCCATATTGCTCGGATCGGAGCTGTTCTCTTCCACCTCCTGTTGCTTTTTGTCCTGACCATCGTCTGCCTGTAGATCGTGAGAAGATCCATTGTGTGGAAGTGAAAATGGCGTGGGTAACACAACACACCTCTATGGTTAATGAAGCATTTTCGATCGTCGCAGGTACATGGGGAGTGGCATCCTGTAGTGCCATGATGACAAAGCTGTGTTGACATTCAAAGTGCCCACCTTTCCTGAAACCTGCAATCGTCTCGTGATGAGACCACCAGTTAAAGCACTTCCTCGCGTTTCTGAGGAATGGCTTGCCCTGTTGAAGTTGGATCTGACTTGACCGTCACCCTGCTGACAAACATGAGAGCAATGCTAGGAGGTGTATCCCTACGTACTGGAGTGAGCGAAACTAAAACGTGGGTATCATCGATGATCCCGGTACCATGCAAAGGAGTCGTGCTCTGATCTGTGCATAAGATGGTGTTACAGCCCATGGCATGTATCTCACCGGAATCGCCAAGGAGTGTTTGACACGACAATGCTCAAATGGTCGAGGCTCCTCACCCTCCTGCGATATCGAGAGAATGTAAGCAAAAACACCGTAGCCACAGAATTTGGACATGCCGAGGCCAACCCCTGAGCACTTGTGTCCCTATCTCTAACGACTTTTTGGTTTTGTTTCGATATGTTCTTAACCATTGTGAAGTTGCGAACGTAAGAATGCGATGCAGTCAGCCACGGCGGAGCTTGGTCTTCCCGGGATTCCCCGGCCAACCCAATCGGACAATGTCAACCACCGAAGTCTTGTCCTGGGAAATACATATATCTCATTATCGGTCGTACTCTCGGGGCCTTCTATGCCTCTACTCTCAAACTCACTTTGCAGTCGAATATTATCCCATCTCGGGATAGGCATACATTGTACAATAGCGAATACTACACTGAGACTCGATAATTATTTTAAGCGCCCGGGACAAGTGCCGATTACTCTACCTCCTGGCTCTCTTTCTGATATTGAAGTCAGGGATCGTTTCCTCCGTTTAGGTTCTGTATGCGACACCGAAAGAGGTTTAACGGCGTGGAAATCCTGGGCACTCGAAAAGTGGACAGTGCAGGCACATATCGGAACAATACACCAGATGGATCCTGCGAACGAAAAAAATTGACAAAGATTGCTATTTCTCTTCGCAGAACCTCTCGTTCACTTCTCCTAGGTCCACGGACAACACAGCTTTACCAGCTGGCGAAGCATGAGTCGGACCCCGGCCCGCGAAATCGGTATTGCGACACTTTCAGAACCCGCCGAAGGAGCGTGGCATAAGTGAGGAATTCATTGAGCCCAATCATCTCTCTGTATCCACTCCGCATCTCTCAATGCTAAGCTGCATAGTTGTGTCACTATCAGACAAAGTACACCAAGCGGGCGCAAACAGTACGTGAGTACGTTATGAGCGTATGAGATTGGCGGTCTGAGAAACCTCTTGGCGGCTATCGCTCCAATAACCTGACCAAATGAATTGGCCAAATACTAACCCCAACGCACCACATTACTCGGGGAACTGCGGCAAGCTGACCTGGACCGCCTTGTCCAGCATCGTCAAATACAGCTCAGAGATTTTCCGACCCTCTCCCGGTTGTTTCTTCACTCTAAACCATGCATATATGAGTCAACGTTAATCCCCACACGAAGAGCTTACTTTGCACTGAACACGACGTGGCTCTTTCGCTGCGCAGGGACAGCACGAATTCTGAACTTGAGCGAACGGGTAACGATATAGCTTCCAGCCACGGTCTCTGTCGAGGCTGTCCCCTCCTCCTTCTTCTCGCCCTCCCCCTCCTCCTCCTTGTCCTCCACTACATGCTTCCAATCTACCGTCTCACCGACCACCGCAAACCGACGGTTGGAGAAGTGTGCATGGAGATCACTGATGGATATGGGTTTGTGGTTCAGAACGATGTGAGGATGATCTGTAAAGAGGTCTTGGAACTCTGTACGAAGATCCGATTCTTTGGGAGCGTTGTGAATCTTCTCGATTCGTTTTCGGAATCAGCCACTGGGAGAGCTGTCTTCTGTCTGCATGATGGTGAGTAGAGGGTTGCAAACGCGCCCACTGCGGCAGCGGCAAGCAGATAAAGGCAATCAGACTGGTCACTGGTGGAGCCGATGAAGTCATCGGAAACTTTGTGACTGTGACATTGACTCGCACAGCTTGCGCACCTTACCGCATATCTGTCCTACTTCAGCGCCCGACCTGCGTAATTCTTCAAGTTGCGACGCACTGATCCCTGCACCGAGCACTCCTGCGGCACAACTCCTGACATTCTTGTCACACCGCCCTAGTGCCAGACTCTTGTTTCCCAGCACATCGCTCCGATACCAGTGGACCGTTGCTACCTTACCATCGCGCTGTTGGCGGTTCAACCTTTTGTGATTATGAGTGGCCCTGCGGTGTCCCTTTACATCTCTTAACTTGCTAGGCCAAACATTGTTTCGCATACCATCGTATTGCTAGCAATATGCATGAGACTGATCCACAAGATTCACATGCATTCGGTGAGTTGGAACAGTAGGGTCAGCAATTGTGGAACTCTCACCATGATTGTAATAGCTGATAACTCGGACATGATGGACATACTCAAGGATCGATATGCATGCCGTCACTTCCGTATTCTGGTTATAGGAAGGGCTAATGCAGGCAAGACAACTATTCTTGAGAAGGTTTGCAGCATGGCTCAGGGGACAAAACCCATTATATATGATCAACATGGTGATCTGCTCAAACCCAACATGCTGTCATGTTTAAAGCATCATTTTTGGAAAAAGGAATCTGCTAGTCATTTAAAGTCATCCATAGAGGTGGGCTGGCTTGTGCATCTTGACTACCATTGACTTCAGACCATCTTCCAGCGTGGCATACATGATATTGAGCACCAGATTACATATCCTGGCAGCAACTTCATTTTCCATGACTCACAGGGCTTTGAGTCTGGTGCTAAGGAAGAGATGGAGGATGTTTGGAAATTTATTGAGAAGAAATCCACAGCAACTGATCTCAGAGATCAATTACATGCAATTTGGTATACTTGCACTTGCACTAATGTTTATGTTCCATCTCATGCTTGTTTCCATAGGTACTGCATACCCATGGATAGTCCTTGCCCCCTGCCATCTGCTGAACTTCAGTTCTTCAACAAAGGGACTGGTGGGGGTAAGCCAACAGTGCTKTTAAACACAGTTTATTGATGGAATACAGTTCCTTTGGTGTTGGTTTTCACCAAGTTTGATGGCCAAATCATACAAGAATGGGGTAAACTTACTGGCATGAAACATGGAAAGGCTAGGTCGGAAAAGGCTCGAGAGAATGCTGAAAAATCTTTCCAGGAAGTTTACCTCCCCAAAGTGATGAATACAGATCATCCTCCAAAAGCATTTGTGAAATTGGAAGGTNGCGCCCACTGCGGCAGCGGCAAGCAGATAAAGGCAATCAGACTGGTCACTGGTGGAGCCGATGAAGTCATCGGAAACTTTGTGACTGTGACATTGACTRYCACAGCTTGCYCACCTTYKC
>JAENRT010000104.1:13937-26292 GCA_032173475.1 Amanita phalloides
TSTKCTWCWMCYSCGSCCGACCTGCGTAATTCTTCAAGTTGCGACGCACTGATCCCTGCACCGAGCACTCCTGCGGCACAACTTCTGGCATTCTTGTCACCCCTAGTGCCAGACCCCCGTTTCCCACCACATCGCTCCGATACCAGTGGACCGTTGCTACCTTACCATCGCGCTGTTGGCGGTTCAACCTTTTGTGATTATGAGTGGCCCTGCGGTGTCTCTTTACATCTCTTAACTTGCTCCTAGGCCAAACATTGTTTCGCATACCATCGTATTATTGCCCTACAACTTGACCATGCATGAGACTGATCCACAAGATTCACATGCATTCGGTGAGTTGGAACAGTAGGGTCAGCAATTGTGGAACTCTCACCATGATTGTAATAGCTGATAACTCGGAAATGATGGACATACTCAAGGATCGATATGCATGCCGTCACTTCCGAATTCTGGTTATAGGAAGGGCTAATGCAGGCAAGACAACTATTCTTGAGAAGGTTTGCAGCGTGGCTCAGGGGACAAAACCCATTATATATGATCAACATGGTGATCTGCTCAAACCCAACATGCTGTCACGTTTAAAGCATCGTTTTTGGAAAAAGGAATCTGCTAGTCATTTAAAGTCATCCATAGAGGTGGGCTGGCTTGTGCATCTTAACTACCATTGACTTCAGACCATCCTCCAGCGTGGCATACACAATATTGAGCACCAGATTACATATCCTGGCAGCAACTTCATCTTCCATGACTCACAGGGCTTTGAGGCTGGTGCTAAGGAAGAGATGGAGGATGTTTGGAAATTTATTGAGAAGAAATCCATAGCAACTGATCTCAAAGATCAATTACATGCAATTTGGTATACTTGCACTTGCACTAATATTTATGTTCCATCTCATGCTTGTTTCCATAGGTACTGCATACCCATGGATAGTCCTCGCCCCCTGCCATCTGCTGAACTTCAGTTCTTCAACAAAGGGACTGGTGGGGGTAAGCCAACAGTGCMTTTAAACACAGTTTATTGATGGAATACAGTTCCTTTGGTGTTGGTTTTCACCAAGTTTGATGGCCAAATCATACAAGAATGGGGTAAACTTACTGGCATGAAACATGGAAAGGCTAGGTCGGAAAAGGCTCGAGAGAATGCTGAAAAATCTTTCCAGGAAGTTTACCTCCCCAAAGTGATGAATACAGATCATCCTCCAAAAGCATTTGTGAAATTGGAAGGTTGGAAATGAATGGTGTTTTGACTGTCATAAATGACCCTATGTTGCCAGAGATGCACAAGCCTGAAAATGATTGTCCTGAACTGACAGAGAAAACAGCTCAAACAATTGACAATGATAGTTTGCATCATCTCTTCATCTCAACTCAGGCAAACAACTTGGATCTCTGTGCTAAGAGTGCTCTTCAGTGAGATCAACCACAATTCAATGCCACATGAGCCATAATATGCTACAGAGATATTGTGAGAAGAAAATGCAGCTGGAGAATCATTCATGAAATTGTGTTCACACATTTCCCATACTTCTGGGTAGGTGTTGATCATTCCATATTATGTTAGGAAGATGATAGTATGACCATGATAGTTATTTGTTTTAGATGATGAGAGCAAGGTATGTATGTTTGATACCATGAAGTTCATGAGGCATGCTATGATGTTGTTGTATTTGAATAGCATTTGAAAATTGTGAGTGATACTATATTTCCCATTCAAGTTTAACAATATGACAATAGTGGGTAAACAATGAAATACATATTGATCTGCAATCTGATGTATATACAGGCAGTGAGTGGCAGTGCACTTGTTCTTCCAATTGCTGATCTCAGAATAGGAAGTAAGTTGTGCTACCCATTTGTCTACCATGGAACCTTGATAAACAAGCTTGAATAAAGTCTGTGAGTGTCATAGGCAACATTTAATGCTGAAGAGCCCCATCAAATGGTGACCAACAGAGAGTGAGTGGCAGTGCCCATTATATGCCAGGGACTCTCCTGACATCTGATCCCATGGCCAACAGTATGTGAGTGACAGTTCCCATTTTATGCCAGCAACTCTCCTGACACCTGATCCCATGACCAACAGGATGTGAGTGACAGTTCCCACTTTATGCCAGGGACTCTCCTGACATCTGATCCCATGACCCACAGTATGTGAGTGACAGTTCCCATTTTATGCCAGCAACTCTCCTGACATCTGATCCCATGACCAACAGTATGTGAATGACAGTTCCCATTTTATGCCAGCAACTCTCCTGACATCTGATCCCATGGCCAACAGGGAGTGAGTGACAGTGCCCATTTTATGCCAGCAACTCTCCTGACATCTGATCCCATGACCAACAGGATGTGAGTGACAGTTCCCATTTTATGCCAGGGACTCTCCTGACATCTGATCCCATGACCAACAGTTTGTGAGTGACAGTTCCCATTTTATGCCAGGGACTCTCCTGACATCTGATCCCATGGCCAACAGGGAGTGAGTGACAGTTCCCATTTTATGCCAGCAACTCTCCTGACATCTGATCCCATGACCAATAGGATGTGAGTGACAGTTCCCATTTTATGCCAGGGACTCTCCTGACATCTGATCCCATGACCAACAGGAAGTGAGTGACAGTGCCCATTTTATGCCAGGGACTTTCCTATCTGATCCATGACCAACAGACAGTGAGTGATATTACATGTTTTTTGTTTAACTCATTGCTCTAATTTTAGTTGGTATGCCATTTGTCACTTACATCAGATTCAGATTATTATGCTGCCTATAATTAGCCCATCATCCTCAGTTCATGTGGGGTTGACATTGATACTGAATTTGCACTCCACAAGGTTAGAATTCAGCTTGCCTCACCAAGAATGACTTATTCACTTTCATATCATCAGCCATCACATTGTCAAGCTTTAGTTGGTAACTGCTCTTTTAGTTACCAAAACTGACTCATGTTGACAATTTAAAAGCAATTCTCATCATTGCTAAGCAAGCATTTTGGGCAAGAGAACATGTGGAGGCAGCTTTAACAAATGCTTTTGACCAGTTCATGATAAAGAATTATTTGGAGAAACTGAAAACTGAAATTACTGTTGGGTCTATGCCACCTGGCCATGCAGACTTGATTACATATTTATACAATCAGACCAAGACCTGAAAGCATGTATTCAATTGTAATTCCCATTACTTTGCTGACTTTTATAATAAGAAGATAACTCACTTCTCTATAGCACCATTGTCATCTTTGGTATGTCTTTCTTATTGTCACCATCTTCATTTGTCATTACTGTGCCATTTAGTAAATCAGATTCCTGATCTTCTTCTCCATGTCATTTCCCTTGCTATGAACCTATGATGTACTTACTCACCCTATGAATCTTGTTCTATGCTAGCTACTTTTGGGTACAGACTTTGTTGCCTGGTGAAACTGACAGTGTTTGTGGTGTCCCCACATGAGCATTGCCAATGTAAACAGTTTCATTCACAATGCCAAGACCACTTTCCCTTCCATGAGGAAGTGAAAGAACCAGATGCCAAGAGCCAACCTAGTAACACTATTCCATTTGAGATCCAGACACCAGTGCAAGTGTCAGATTGGTGTCTCTCATCATCTGCCATCTGTTAGATTCAACTCAGGCAGGGCAAAGGAGTGTGGCTTTGTCATGTTCAAATCATAGGACCCAAAGTAGCAGACACTGGATCATAAGGTTGCATTTGAAAAAAAAGTACAAGATGTGCAGCTAGGCTTAGTGTCACATCATGGTGATGAAACAATTCAGTAACAGTACTATATAATTACCCTTGTCCTGTCACCAATATCTGAACCTAGTGCCACTCAAAAATCCAATAAGGATAGTAGGCCTGGCCTGCCTGACATGTCAGAGAAGGCTAGACAAGAGATACTAAAGCCACCAGCTGCTACTACAGCTAGGCAACTCAAGACAACAGCAAAGAAGCTTGCAACTAACATGGAGATAACCTCCAAAGCACAGGTAACCCTTTCTGGTCTTGAAGAAAGTTTGCATACAACACACCAATATTCAAACACCACAAGCCACTCCTAAATCAAATTGAATGTCAAAAGAAATATGTCAGTAAGTAACTCAAATATGCAGTATGTTACACTCCCCCCCATGTTCCACTGGACTCCTGTCCAGTCCTGGTCATTCCTGGTCAGCCAAGTGATTTTGAAAAAACAGCCACACCAGGACTCAACCAGGACTCAACCATACCAAAACTCCTGTACATACAAATAACCACAAAATCTGCCCTGTCTGCTTTCCCACCATGATCTCACACCTGGTTTGCATTCCTCCCACATTCCCATACCCCCATCTGCATTAAGAGTGTTACTGAGGACAAATGCCTTGCATGACCTGCCCAATACTGTATTCAATTTCCCACAGTTAAATTAACTCTACAGTTGACTCTGCAATAACCCATACCCATAACAACCCATATTTTGTAATAACCCATGAGTTTTGGCATCTGCCAATTTGGTTCGCAGGAGAAACCCATAACTCTGCAGTACTCCATAACCCATACTTTGACTCATCCTATGATGAAAATCATGATTTACATAGCTATTAACCTCAAATGGTATAGTCATTGGCTTATTATTGAGCTCTGGTGTGTACCTGGAGTGATGAAAGCTCTGGGATCTGGGAATAGCACTAGTGGTGCTATGTGTAATCATCTATTCATGAAGGCAAACCCCATAGACCTGCTTAAAGCAGGTCTCACAAAGCTCAAAATCAAGTCAGAATCAAAAAAGATGACATTCTTGCATGCCTCCATAATCATAAGAAAATTTTACCTGAGGAGGAGGAATGGTTTGATAATGATGCCAACCCAGTTGATGAGGATACAGTTGTTGACATGATGGAGACAGCATCTGACTATGACCAGATGCTGATGCAGTTGACCTTACAGCAGAGGCATTTGGTTGACAAGCTGACAGGGCTTGGTGGTGGGTTGAAGAAGGCACCATCAGCTAAGAAGAGGAAGCATATGTCTTGAATCTATTTGATGAAGATAAACTTAGCTTTACTCAGGATGAGAAGAATGTATGGTGCTGGAAAAGTCACACATAGAAAAGCAAAAACCAATAAAGAAGGAAAATGCAATGTTCACACAACAGATTGAGATTTTAGATTGGCACCATGCCAGTGTGGAAAAGAAGCCAAGATGGCTGAGCACTGGGACCAAATTTATCCCAATCTACAGCTCAAGCAGCCAATCATCTCTTCCTGGCTTAAGGACAAAAAAGATGGCATGTGCAGTGGGCAGAGGCTCAGAGCAAGGGAGGAGCAGGCAAGCTAAAGCATGTAAAGCAGACCAAGCACCCTGAAGTCAATGAGATGCTCAAGTTATGGGTTGTGAAAGCTATGGCAAACAATATTTACATGAATGGAGAAGTGTTGAGGCAGAAATGGAAACACTTTGTGGACTGTGTGGGGATTCCTGATGATGAGCAATTGAACTTAAGTGAAGGGTGGTTGACAGCATTCAAAGCATGTTGTGGGTTGAAGGAATTCAAGTGCTATGGTGAAGTGGGGTCAGCCAATCCAGTCAATGTTGAACATGAGCATGCACACATCTGTAAACTCATTGTAAATCATCAATATCACCTGAAAGACATCTTCAATATGGACAATGTTGAACATCCCTCAGACACAGCAGGAGGACTGGTCTATTAGAAGGATGGGGTTTGGGGCAAGTTTGAAGATTCCTGACACTTCTTGTGGGCATGGCAAATCATTTGACAGGCACTGCATGATGCAGTGATGGGGTGACAACTGGGGATGGTGTACAGCACAATTTGAGGGTAAAATGAATGAGAACAACAGCCAGGAGACTTTAAAAAGATGATTAAATCAGTGGTGGGGGCATAGTGTATTGTTCTGTGACTACTGTGACATGGTAGCTATATACTCAACTGGCTGACTAATACATTAGTAAGCCATCTCCAGTCAGAACTGAGCAAGGCTCATCAACAAGACTGGGTTGTTTTATGCATAAGTAACCCCTCCAATAGTTGTTTAATTTATGCACCACTGGGGTGGGCAGGATGCCACCTGATCATGGCCTTATGGACAAGCCATTGTCAGGTGTCAGAGAAAACAAGAAATGGCTGACATATGTATTGACAGAAAATGCTGATGGAAGTGAGAAACTGCTGTTGTTTGTCATTGGCAAGTCTGCAAAGCCTTGCACATTTGAGCAGAAGTCAGGTGCTGAGCTTGGCTATTATTATCATTGCAATGTGAAAGCATGGATGACAGCTCAGCTGTCTCAAGAATGGATATGTGACTGGGATAAAAAATTATGGTGGCAATGTCAACACATCCTCTTGCTTCAAGACAATTTTAGTGGCCATATCATACCAGATGGCCTAACAAACATTCATGTTGAGAACTTTGCACCCAACCTCACTGCCCATGTCCAGCCTAATGATGCTGGTATCATTCTCTGCTTCAAGGCACACTATTGTGGCAAGTTTATTGGCTGTGCAATTAATCATTATGAGATGGGTATAACTTATGCTCTCATTTACCATATCAACCAGCTTGAGGGTATGCACCTGGCTGACATTGCATGGAACAAGGTTGACATGACAACAATTTGAAATTGCTGGCATCTTGCCCAACACTATTCTCCAGCCATCAATGACAGTCACACCCTCAATACCCATTTCATTGCTTTTGAACTCAGATCAAGCTGACAACATTGCTGCATCCATTGAAAAGAGTTACTGAACCCTATGTCAGAACAATGGCTTGTAGGAGATGTTTCTGAAGAATAGATCTACAATACAGTTCAGGAGACATGAAAAGCGAAAGAGATGATGGAAATCAATGGTGGGGATGAGATTGATGAGGGGGATGAGATTGATGAGATTGATAAGAAGCCAACATGCAAAGAGGCACTTGCAGCTGCATCCATCCTCCAAAAGTACATTGCAGACATGGAGGAGCCATCTGCATGAAAGCTAGAAGTCCACCATGGAAGCTTTGGATGGAACACACACTTGGAACAGACTTGGACCATGCAGCCAACTTACATAACTGATTATTTCACTCCCACTCATCCATAGTAGCTCAATGATACTGTTACATTACTACAGCACTAATTTTTCGACTTTTTGAAGACCTCTCCAATAGCCCATACTTGGTGATAACCCATAACTTTGGCTGTCCACAGACCAGCATGGTTATTGCAGAGTCAACTGTAGAAAAATAGGAGAAAGTAGATAGAGTTGTAACATGACCCCCTCTTAAGACTTCACATCCCAGGAAGTCATGTTATAAATGGATCATTTGAGTTCCTAACAAACTTCAAGGTATTCACACTCAAACTTGCCATCCTCCCACACATACAGTTGCTTTGCCACTGGGACTGCCATGTGATTCTGCCATTTGCAGAAGTTAGTGCTGATGTTGCAAACATTAACCATTCACCTAGGTGTGCTAGGGTTTGCTTTGTGGAATTTCTGGACTTCCTTCTTGGTGTTACCCAAAATTTCCACTGGTTCCCAGGTAGACTCCTCAACTGGGTAATTTTTCCACTTGACAAGGTATTCCAAATGCCCACCACCACATCCACTGACTCAGCTGTCCATGACTTCCTCCACCTCATATTCATTGTCTTGAGACTCTTCCACTATCTGTGCTTCCTTGTGTGAAGCCACCTTTTCCATTTGTCCAGGGAACACTGGTGGTTCCTTATAAGGTATGAGGTGAATCTCATTGAATACATTGTAGCACTGGAATCTTCAGCTGATATGCTGACTGGCCAATCTTTTTCACAACTTCTAATTGTCCAACAAATTTACTCTCTAATTTCTTTGTTACTTGGAGCATAGGGAGGTTTGCCATACTTAAGTAAACCTTATTGCCTGGTTGATACTGGCATGCTGGGGCCTTGGTTTTGTAGTATTTCTGCTTCATGGTTTCAGCTGCTTTTTCCAGTGCTGCTGTTGCAGTACTGTGGATGTCTTCAACCTGTTTTGCTAAATCCTCCACTGCTATGACCTGTGGAATGTGAGTCAGATTTAATCCCTTCTATGGGTGTTGACCATAGTTCATGAAGAAGGGAGAGTAGCCTGTGGTGGAATGTACTTGATCATTATGGCAAAATTGGGCCACAGCCAACCAATCACTCCAGTTATTTTGTTGGTGATTAACAAACATGGTGAGGAACTCTTTGACAGTCTGTGGGCAATATGCTGTTGAGCAATTTACTTTAATCCCCAGTATTCCATACATATCATCCATGAATTTAGAAATGAATTGCAGTCCCCTGTCACTGATGATCTTCTTGGGTATCCCATGTACCCTCAACACACCGCCTCAGAAGTGCCTGTCTGTCTGGTTTTGCCTTTTGACAAGTCTCACATCCCATGATATAGTTTTGGATATCTTTGTGCATTTGAGGCCACCAAAAGTCTCTGGTTACCAATTTGACTGTTTTGTCTATTCCTGGGTGACCCCACAATTGATATACTGCAAGTAAGGATTCCCTGGTATGGATGTTGGCAGGGACATAAATTCTTCCTTTCCATTCCACTACTTCTGTCACATCTCAGTCATGACATGGACCTCACGACATGGACTTCCGAACTCCATACCTGGCAAACACTTCCATTGGATGACAGACAACCCCAGACTTCCATCCTGGACATATGTGGACTCCACTAGGACATTTGTATTTCGCTAAGTCCATTCCCTTCTAGTTTCCTTTTCTGTCATTGCCATGTTTCAACATGGGCTTCACATTTGTTGCTATGTTTCACTTTCCTATCCATTTCCATGGCACCAAAATCTTTTGTTACCATACATACATGATTCTACAGATGCTTGTTGAGATAGTCTGGTGGCTATCTCAACTCAACCCATATTGATATGCTACTGAGGCCTCCACTCACTTCTGGAACTCCAATGCTGAGTAGGTACTTAAAGCAACATCCCTGTACCATAGACCCTAGTTTGAAAATCATAGATTGTGCCCCCCTCTTGACTTGGTTCCTCTCTCTCCCTATCTCCTCTTCCACTCCACTCATGTTCCTCATTCTCAACATCATCCATGATGTCCTACTCGATGACCATGACCTTGACCCAACTCTGTTCCTGGAACTCCAAAGTTGGACAAGATACATGCAGCAGGTGCAGCCCAAGAACACTGAAGCCGAGTCCAGTTAAGTTCCCCCTCTGGACTTCATCTCCATACTATCCCTGTTCGCCCTCACTCCAGACTTCCACATACCAGACTTCCATTTGTCCAGACCTAGGTAGAGACTGGACCTTGACAGTATTTTCAAACTCATTGCTTGTGTATCACCCATGCCACCTCAAATCAAGAAGATAGCAGCAGCCCCATCTAGCAGCAGTCTTACAGGTCATGGAGCGATTAACATTCCCACATCACCATCACAGATGGGCCCACCCAAAGGCAAGGGCAAGGTTCCACCTCTGCCAGACTCTGATGGAGATGAAGCACCCCCACCTGTCCATGATCCAGCAAACCCTTTAGCTCCCATACCAGACCCCCCACCTCCTGTTGACTCCAACATCCTCCTTGCAGCCACACTTGAAAACCCCAATTGCAGACTCTGTAAACTCTGTCCCACCTCCACCAAAGTCAAGGAACCTGAGTCCTTCGATGGCAGTAACCCCACCAAGCTCTAAGAATTCTTGGTTTCATGCAGCCTAGCTTTTAGTGACTGCCCAGATTCATTCACTCAAGACAAGAAGCACATCCATTATGCCATCTCCTATCTCAAGGGCACCACTCTAGACTGGTTTGAACCAGCCATCATGGATGAGCTTGACAAAACTCCAGACTGGGTGTGGAACTATGAGCAGTTTGTACAGGAGCTATATGACAAATTTGGCCCCTACGATTTCTGGGGTGATGTGGAGACTGCTCTCAGTAACCTAGTTATGAAGGACAGTCACAAAGTTACATGCTACATTGTCAAGTTCAACAAGCTTGCCACTCGTACTGAGTGGAATGAGCCTGCACTCCATGACAAGTTCTTCTGCAGACAGAAATCCTTAAAGGCAGCAAACTGACAACACTCTCAGATTTGCAGCAGAAGGCACAGCAGTGTGATCAAGTCCATTGGATGACCAAAGATGAAACTCCTGATCTCCAGCTACCAACTCCAAGAAGGACAACAAGGAGAAGCACACAGCTTCCAAGGACAAGTCCTCTGACACCTGTTCCAAGCCTTCTGCCAACCAGTTGTCTAATAACAACAACTCCAGTTCCTGTTCCAACAACTCCACTTCTTCCCATCCCAACACACAGAAGAAACCAGACCTCACAGCAAAATTAGGCGAGGATGGTAAACTCAACTCCAATGAATGCAAACACCACATGGAGAACAACCTGTGCCTTTACCAGCAGGACAACTGGTCAGAACTCCTCCCACTTGTGGAGTTTGCTTACAACAATGCTCCCAATGTGGCTACTGGAGTTTCCCCATTCTTTGCCAACAAAGGCTATCATCCCAACATCACTGTCTACCCAGAATGCGACCTAGCCTCCCAATGGGCAAAGGACTTTGTAACAGATTTGGACAAACTCCACAACACCCTCCATGAGCACATAGCCACCTCTCAACAGTGCTATCAAGGACCTGTGGACAAATGATGGACTCCGCCACCACCTCTCAAGGTTGGAGATCAAGTCTTTGTCAAGGCTGATCATATCTGCACCACCTGTCCTTCACCTCCATAGCATCCACCTGGTCTTCCACATCTCACAACTGGAACCCTATACATCTAACTCCATTCCTAACCATATCCAACCACCACTGCCTCCTATTGAAGTCAATGGAGAACTGGAGTATGAGATCTCTGAAATCCTGGACTCCAAAATTGACAACTGATGGAGAGCTTTCAAACTCCTGTATTGGGTCCATTGGTCTGGTTATGAGGGTACCAATGAAGAGAACACTTGGATGCTAGCTATGGAACTGGAAAATGCTCAAGAAGCTGTCTCTGTTATGATGACAAGTTGTTGTCCAATCTAATCAATGACGTTATGCCACGAGGATTGTCCAAGACAATAACAATGAAGAGTCTGGCGAAACGCGATTGAGTAGACAGCGCTAAGTCCGACGAAGGAGACTCAGGCTTGAGACAAGTGAGGCGGATGAGAGCGCTTGAACAACGACTTTGACTATCTCACCAGAACTAGGAGTTCCCAGAGATGTAACTTGTGTATTACAAGCTAAGTCGAACTTAAGGTTCGACTTAAGACAAACTCTCGTATTTATACATAAACCTACTGTCTGTAAAAGGTAATGAACATGTTAGAGAGTGATATCATAGCTATGAGATCATAATGTGTCATTAGTGATATCATAGTGACGTCATAGAAACAAAACAATGGTAGGCATATGTCATAGATGAAAGGGTCACGCTTATGTGAGTGGTGACATTGCATAATCATAGAGGAAAGGTGGCGATGCATAGATAGTCAGGAAAGGAAGGTGCTGACATAAGAAAATGAAAATGTTCGCATGGGTTGTAACACTAGCTCTCCTTTAGAGAACTTGTCCACAAGTACTAATCTGATATAATACAAAAATGAAAACAAAGTCGAGGGCTTACTCGACGTTATTAAATTCGGTTTCGGTCCACCAAGCTGGCTTTCCGAGGCGGAATTCTTTGTCATCGCTATCTGGGCAATTTCGGTTATTAAACCAAGCACGGCGTTCATCGTCATTATCAAAGGTAACTGTTCCAGGGCGGGTTCCCTGTTGATATCCTTGGCGCGTTCGGTGGGTTGTGCATGGGCGAGTAGGAGGTGGGCGCGAAGGGCGAGGTGGTTGCTGACATTCAGGGCATGCTGATGGTCCAGGGGTTGATCTGGCATCAACGGTTCGATTACTAATGGGTCTAGGGAGGATTGCTCGGCTAGGGACGTGTTGTGACATCAAGTGTCCTCGAGAGTTGCAGATCATGCATTGAGGGTGGCGTGGTTGTTTTCGTGGTGCCTGTGGCGTTGTGGGTGGGTTTCCTCTCTGTCTAGGCAGAGTAGTGGGGTTGACTGATGTGAAGACAATCGGAGGATTGATGGGTATAGCAGAGGATGTGGATCCTTCTGGTTGTCTCGTTGTGAGAGGAGTCCTCGTCATAAGCGGCACAGTAGAGTCAAGTTCAGCAAGAGTCTGAACTACTACTTGCATTTCATTTCCATTGAGGATAGTGCGCGGCGTGGCAATCGGTCTGGGTGGGAATTTATCGTTGACTAAACTGGATGCAGCCAGGGTCTTGTTTTTCACTTCTTCAATTTGTCCAGGATGTCACCGATCTGATCCTGAATTTTGTCTGAGATGTCGATAATCTCATGTCG
>JAENRT010000104.1:31173-70774 GCA_032173475.1 Amanita phalloides
CTGGACCAATGTGGTGCAGTACCATTACCTAGTGAAATGGAAGGGGTACGGACAAACAACAACTCGTGGAACCCGAGCACAACCTAAGCAATGCTGCGGAAATCCTTCTACAATATAAAGAAAGAAGACAGTTGTAAAACACCTTCATGACATGATATTTCAACCACATATACTTGAAGCAAACCCATCTCATAAACAAATGACATGCCGCCCCCCACTCTCACTATGCTATCAACCGAAAGAACTGTGGGAATCTGCGTCATGTATTTTTCCTGGACCCACATTCTCATCATTCCCTTCGAAGACAACATTCTCATCCTACTAGAACACTGTCAATTCATTGTGTTGTTTGTATCAAACATGGACCCCAAATATCCACATGCCCCAAGAAACGCCATCAACTAAACACTCCATCTGTTTGGTTGACCCTGGTTCGAAACCAGAAACACGACAAGATCTGGCAAATATTGAATGCTGCTATTACCATTGATAACTGGTTAAGTTATCAAGACTTTGCAAGAAGTAAGGACAATGTCTTCAAGGCCAGATACCTCTATTACCTATTCCCTCAAAAGGTCGTCTTCAGGAACCCATTAATTCCCACACATCAGGAAACCCTCAGATCAATGTTCCTGGACATGGAATTACTCCGTACCCTCACTAAAGAACTAGAGGAAGCAGTGATAGATGACAGATCAGATCCTGATCCATGGGAGGATTTTCTATTCATGGAAGATTGAACTCTCAGCATCTGACACCAAGACCTGAGTCAACCACTATAAGACACTTGATCCCAACACAGCTTTATCAATCCTTATCCACACCAGAAAATGTTGTCCTTCGTCGTCGTCCTCTACATCCTCACCATTGCTTTCCTTGCCAGTGCCCACTGGCATGTCAACCCTTCCCTCGCCACCTATGATGAGGACTGCCCCCTCGAGGTCTTCATGACCACCACCACCACCATCACTGAGGACAAGGATCTCCACATCCACCCTGCCAAACTCACCACCCCCGTTGCCCAGCTCACCCACCCTGTTGTCATCAGGCCCTGAAACACCACCCTCAAAAATGTCAGTCAGGCCCTCACCCTCCTCATTCTCCAATACAACTTATTTGCCAAACCCCTCGACGTTTACACCACCCTGATGCTTCACACTGACCCCCACCTCCTCTCCTATGATGAATGAGATGCCACACTCGAACAAGCATGGCAACTAAAAAGATCAATCGAAACCCTTCAATGGCAGGTCGAAATGGCCGCCAAAGACATTGACAACATCGCCAAATGGCTGGAGTCTTGACAGGACCACAGATGGATGTCCTCTAGCTGGTAGAAGTTGGTGACTTCTCGCATACGAAGGGGGTAATGTTATGATTGCAATGTAATCTCTTGTAGGACTGTTCTTATTTTATCTTTATTACTCACATCTACTGCGCATGGACAGCCTCTTCCTTTCATAACTACCTTCATATTTCCTTTCTCAGGTCATTACAGCTTCTCTTCCTTTTTTGTCTCTATTGTTCTCTAAAATGTATATAAACCCTCATGTACTATCCTTTTCTTTAGTTCCAATTTAATCAAATCTTGCCCTCATCATTCTGAACGATCCTGAGCACTCCTCTCCTTATCATCACGCTCACTCTCTTCTTGGCCTTCGTCATCATCAGACTAGATGTTGGAACTCTTGTCCAGTAGATTGGGAACAGACTGAGACTCTGTTTGTCACTGTCGACTTAGAACAAATCACACCAAGGACATTGATCTTAACAGATCCCTCTAGTAGCTTTATTGGGTGGTGGAGCTCCTCTGGTGAATACTCCTGAAATCTTGAATAGGGTCTGGTTACCAACTGGTCTGGGAAGTTCGACAGTTGTGTGCTAACAAGCTGGTACTCGAGCTGTCTTGGTAAGTTTGACTTAAATTGTTATGATGACAAGTCGTTGTCCAATCTAATCAATGACATTATGCCACGAGGATTGTCCAAGACAATAACAATGTAAGGTCTGGTGAAACGCGATTGAGTAGGCAGCACTAAGTCCAACAAAAGAGACTCAGGCTTGAGACAAGTGAGGTGGATGAGAGTGCTTGAACAACGACTTTGACAATCTCACCAGAATGAGGAGTTCCCAGAGATGTAACTTGTGTATTACAAGCTAAGTCAAACTTAAGGTTCGACCTAAGACAAACTCTCGTATTTATACATGAACCTACTGTCTGTAAAAGGTAATGAACATGTTAGAGAATGATATCATAGCGACGTCATAGAAACAAAATGATGGTAAGCATATGACATAGGTAAAAGGGTCACGCTTATGTGAGCAGTGACATTGCATAATCATAGAGATGAAGTGGCGATGCATAGGTAGTCAGGAAAGGAAGGTGCTGACATAAGAAAATGAAAATGTTTGCATGGGTTGTAACACCCATCTCTTCCAATAGGCTTGGGACTTGCAAGAGTCTGCTCCATTTCCATTTAATGCATGCATCAGTTGATTTCTTTCCTTGGCTGACAAAACCAATCTGTTGTGCTTCAAGGTAATGACATTCCAACCCCTCAGCAACAACTCTATGTTTGATGGCATATCAAATAACACCTGTTGAATCTTGGACTCCAGTGTGAATCCCTTCAACACTTCCCATGAGAATTTTCTCCCATCATTGTCTGTGGGCATGTTCCTCCACCTATCTCTGCTTATCAAGTCTTGCTTGCTTGATAATTTCAGGAGCCACTTTGTGCAGTCACTCCTTCCTCTGTTCCTTGAGCCATTGCTTGTAGGCTTGTACATGAGCATTTCATTGACACTTGTCAACATGTTCTATGAGTGACATGACTTCCTCCTTGCATCCTTGTACCCAGTCTATCTCATAGACCTTCCTGGTAACATTGGTGTGTGGCAAGATATAATTGAATTGACAATTCATTGTTGATTTGATTATGCTGGATATGTGGCAAAAAGGATGGAGTCCTTCAACTATTTCTACCTCTCAGTACCACAGACAATAGTCTCTTTGTTTGGCCACCAAAGGATGATGCTCTCAAGTAGAGAGGATGTTGCCTTGTTAGAAATCTGATACTGACCCAAGGAATGTGGTTCCTGGGGCTTCACTAGAATGTCCTCATGCTCAGTTCAAAGAACCAATACATAATTGGTATCTCTAGACTGTACTCCTTGATACACAGCATGCTCAATTAATTCTCTTCATTGTCAACCAACAGTATTCAAGCCTGATCAGTACCAGCACACCTATGCTGCATAGTGACAAGGGTCCCCTCAAGTATGGTGCTGCCTAGTGATGAGAATGTTCACTCACCACACTTATGGTTTCACCAATGCAGCCTCTACTGCCAAAGGTGTACTCTAACACACAAGCTGTTTGTTGCCTAGCACTGTAACAGAAAACTTTTGTTGCCAAGTAGGGTGTATTTGACATCAATGAGAAAACAGCCATGTGTGATGGTGACTGGCAATGTTTTGAAGTTGTTGTGATGTCAACAAGCTAGTCTAGCAAGTTGTTGAATAAAGAATGTGGTTGAGAGACATGTTGACAACACTGAGCAAGCATTGTCAAGTGCCTTGTGAAACAATGAGGGTGAGTGTTCAAAGACTCAAGATTATGTTACACTCAAACACAACACAACACTCAAGCTCACTGCAAGTGAGTGAAGAGAACAAGAAGTGAAAAGAGAATGGATTTGAAGTCAATGGTAGTTGTCTGAGCAAGACAAACTATCTTGAGTCTTAGAGTAGCTACTAACTACTTGACCTCCTTATATACCCCTCTAATCCTAACCTGACTACCACCTGCCATCTCCCTCATTCCCTACTGTGCACTGCTGTGCCTCTGCCTCTCTGCCTCCTCTCATGGTCCACTTACAAGATAAGATCTTGATAAGATCTTCAATAACCCGATAAGGGTTTCCATCCTGATGTGATAATGATGAGATAAGATCAAATCTGTATCAAGCCTTGATCCTGTTGTCCAAGTCCATGATCCTACTCTGATTGAGTCTTACTGTCTGCCATTGCCTTTGTGTGTACAAGTCTTCATCCTAGCTGCCTCTATGACTTAAGAGATCCACATTGGTGTTATCATAACACTGTTACAAACTATGTGAACATTTTCATTTTTCTTATGTCAGCACCTTCCTTTATTGGACATCTATGCATCACCACTACAGTCAAACCCCTCTTAACCCATACCCCTCAGTGGACAGCCCAGGCTATGGGTTATGAGGGGTTATGGGTTTGGAGAGGTATGCTAAAAATTGACTTTAAAAATCACAGAAAAATTATAAAAGTTCTAGGTGTCATAGATTATGCTGCTAGCAGGCATACTGTAGATGAATCTGAATTATGTGACTGATGATTTTTGGAAAAATTCAGTTAAAACTGTATCTTTCATACTCTTGGATTCTTCAAGGCAAAGTTGCCTATTCAATGAGTACAGAAGTGCTTTGAGTTTATGTGCAATGGGATTGTTCATGTCATCAATGTATCTGTTGATGGCTGATGCTGCCTTGAGAACATCATGCCAAGTTGGGTGAGACTTGATGGGTATATCATCTGAGACATCATCAAGTCCATTTATCTCAACATCTGCATGTGCTGTAGCTGAGTCTATGACTGCCTGATAAATTTCTTGGTCTGATGTTTCTGTCAAGACACAAGATTCATTGGCTGGATTGAGAAGGGAATCAATGTCCATTCAATTCCTTGCCTGAAGTGCTCCCATGGCAACCAGATCATCAAGTGCAGTCTCCACTTCCTTCTCTGCTTGAGTGACTGAATTCATTTCATAGGAATTGAGGAGAAGAGATGAAACAGGTATGAGGGGCTGGATAACTTGAGACAGGTAGAATTCCTGCTTTGTACCAACAGTTTCAAATTGTTGTTGTATCAATGTCATGCCATGCAGCATCTGCAATTTGCATTGCTTGCAGCTGATTGATCTCATAGATTTTGAAAGGTGTTATACCCTCGTCATAATGATCAACAGCTTGTTGAATGAATCTAGCATGGTAGTGGGCTTTGAAACACCAGATATGCCTTGATCTTTTGGTTGGACATGTGCTGTGAGGTTTGGCTCAAAGTTTTCAACTCAAATGTTTCAGAGGCCATTGGGAACAATATGGCCTGAAAAGTTATCTTGAAGGAGAAGTATTTTCTGATTCTTTTCCTGGAGCTCACAATCCCACTGCCAAATCCAGTCCTAGTAGTTTTGCAACATCATCTAAGCTGTTGCATTATTTTGGTAGTAAAAGCCCAACTGAGTACCACTCTTCTTATTGAAAGCTCATGGTCATGCTGCTTTCCCAATGACAATAGGTGGGAGTTTCTCAGACCCATTAGCATTCAATGTGAATGCATATGTCAACCAGATCTTGTTGCCTTTAAATCCTGATTGCTTATGGTCTGACAACCCTCTGTCTGGTGCCATTCTGTTGCTGTAGTCAGACTCAAGTTTGGAAACAAGGAAATAGGTACTATACCCATAGAAAAGACCAGTTTTGTCCATGTTGAAGATATCACAAAGCTCATATCCACACTCCTTAATGACCTCTTGAATCTGTTTTCTCTCTTGATCCACTGTACTAGCATCTGCTGATGCAGCTTCCCCAGGTTGCTTCATCTCTTTCAAGCCATTCCTATCCTTAAATTGTGCCAACCAACCATTGCTCAAATTCAGCCTCTCATCTTGTGGAACACCAACCAAATCAGCAAACTGGTTCCATTTCTGGTGAAGAACCTCCCCATTCAGCAGAATCCCATCACCCATGGCCTTCAAAACCCATAAGTACATCATCTCAGAGACCTCAGGATGTTCAGTCTGTCAAACTTGTTTGGCAGCTTGATCATTTTGATGGTTTGACTTTTCCCAAAGCTCCTGCCACTTAACCTCTTCTCTGATCCATGACGAAATCAATGGTTGCTTGATTTTAAGGTTTGGGTAGATTGAACAAAAATGCTGAGCCATTTTTGACTGGTTTTGGCCATTTTTGTGGTGCCAGTCAAGGATTTCTATGCACTGAGCCAATGTAGCATTCTCCTTCTTTGTAAACACCAGGGTGGAGGCTGGGATACCCACTGGCTTGGATTCCTTCTTGTTTGGCTTACTAGGTTTGTACTCATATGGTTTCATTTTGTCCCTGCAACCTTAACCAAGTCACCTGTCCACTCTCTCAGCTTTATGGTTGCCTTTCCATCTTCATCCAACTGTGAAAAGCCTTGCTCATACTCTGAGGCTGATTCCAGGGTGTCAATAATATGTTGCTCATTAACTGTGTTTGCATCATTGTCCAACCAGTGTTCATCCAATGATGAAATGGTTTCTGCCCTAGCTAGCTTTGCACTGAGTTCTTTTTTACAAGCCTTGATTGTTTCTGTAAACTTAGCAAGACCTTTCTTGAGAACTTCAATAGGTTTAGGAGCCATATCATGCTGGCATGTGCAGTAAAAAAATTCTAAAAGTTTGTTTTTCAATCATCATAACCCTTATGCTTAGTGTGATGGCAAGGAGAAAATTGGCAGATAATTATTCAATGGTAGAATCAAAGACTAAGCCTAATATGGCAGGCAAATGTATGGGTTTTACCTGCTGAGGGTATGGGTTATGGTATGCAATTCCCTGCAAAGAAAGTTGGTGGACAGCTCAGGCTATGGAGTATATGGGGCTATGGGTTATCAGAGTTATGGGTTAAGAGGGGTTTGACTGTACTTCCATATGCTTATGCAATGTCACTGCTCACATAAGTGTGACCCTTTTCATTTATGACATATGCTTACCTTTGTTTTGTTTCTATGATGTCACTATGATATCATTCTCTAGCACATTCCTTACCTTTTACAGACAGTAGATTTAGGTATAAATACTAGAGTTTGTCTTAGGTTGAACCTTAAGTTTGACTTAGCTTGTAATACACAAGTTACATCTCTGGGAACTACTAGTTCTGGTGAGATTGTCAAAGTCATTGTTCACATGCTCTCATCTGCCTCATTCATCTCAAGCCTGAGTCTCATTTGTCAGACTTAGCACTGTCTAATCAATCATGTTTTGCCAGACTCTATCTTGTTATTGTCTTGGACAATCCTCATGGCATCACATCATTGATTAGATTGGATGACAACTTGTCATCATAACAATTTAAGTTGAACTTACCAAGACAGCTCAAGTACCAGCTTGTTAGCACACAACCCATTGAACTTCCCAGACCAGTTGGTAACCAGACCCTATTCAAGATTTCTGGAGTATTCACCTGAGGAGCTCCACTGCCCAATAAAGCTACTAGGGGGCTTAGAGGACAGTACTTTCTCAATGGACTTCAAATCCACAAGGATACCTGTGATCAGATCTGGAAATACAGATCAGATAATTCCTTTGTTGCACCAAGTAATTTCTGGCCTCCACAGAAAGAGAACTGCCCACCCAATGGATCTCATAAATTCCAGAACCTCTACTATGTATCTTGAAGGAGTGGAAGTCACATTTAATCAACCCAGATTGCAGTGGACCTGTTATTCTGAAGGAAAAGAAGTCTGTATAGAAGACAAAGCATTCCTGTTGAACTATAATATATTCTCAGTCTTGTGTACTCAAACTGACTGTAATAATGTACATACCTATATATTCTACAGTCATAAGTAAGTGTGAATCATTTAGTAGGGTAAACAGGATACTCACCTCAGTCTTGTGTACTCAGACTGAGGTGAGTGTACAACACTGGATGGTATTTATACATAGTGGGGTGATCAGCTTAACAAGAGAGTCAGAGAGGCTTGTGAAAGGTGTAAAGTGGTATAATGACCATGCACATCAAGTGCGTGGTCATAGAGCAGTTTGTGATGTGAGTGTCATGATGTGTACTCTCAATACTCCTCCTCAACATGACATGGTCTCCTCCTTACATTTGTGTAGGGTCGTGTAGACCAAGGAATTTGTGGAGCTGAGTGAACTTTTGTTGTTCAAGTGGTTTTGTCAGTATGTTGGCTACATTATCTTGAGTTGGTATGTATTGTAGCTGAACTTTGTCATTGTGAACACTTTCTTGTAAGAAGTGGTATTTGATGTCCATGTGTTTGATGTGGGGGTGCAATGTTGGGTCTTCTGATAAGCTTTGTGCTGTGTTGTTGTTGCAGAGAATGGTGGTGGCTGCTTGAGATGGGAAGCTGATTGCCTCAAGGATTTGCTGGATCCAGAGGGCCTCTTTGTTATGAGCTCACACCCAACAACACTAACCCACCATCCTAGAGGACACAGACCCACAGGCCTCGTCAAGCAGGGGAGAGAAGGGAGGGAGGAAAGGGGTATATTGGCTATAGACAGAGTCTTACATGGGTGTAAGAGAAACCATCTTAAGTCTGGGGAGACTCAAGCTACTTGCACTACTTATATACTACTCTACCAAGACCCTTGCCACCACCTAGTACCACCAGCACTCCTACAGCATTCATGCTCCTTCTGGTCCTGTATGAGTGCTGCCTCTGTGCTGTCACAGTTGCTATGCATCTGGGCGCAGCCACTGTAACACCATCTTCTGACCAGTCTGGGTTGCCCTAGACCTTGTAACCATAAGGGGCTATGTCCTTAGGGCCTCCTTGTCTCCATTGGCTGTGCTGCAATCCCATATGACCATATGCACTGCCACCACTGCTTCCTGATGCGTGATGGCATGATCCCTGATGCACTGATGCTGACATCGATCACTGATGCCATCAAGGGCGCGATCCTCTTGCCTAATCTGGCTGTCCTTCCTAGTATAGTGTATGGCCACCTTGTATGGCCATCGTCTTGTCTTATGGTAGGTGCTCCCATGCGCTAACCCACACAAAGTGTTCCCAGGCTCCCTCCTAAGGCTCCTGGCCAGTATAAAGACTGTGATAGTGGTCCCAGACCACTGATAGATAGATTGAAAATGTGATGCCAATTTTGTGATCATAACACTCTTTGGTTGCTTCAAAGGCAGCCAGTTTTGCAAGCCTTCAGACTCTCATTCAACAAGGCCTTGTTTGCTGATCTTAGCTTTTTGTTTTCTGCCTGAAGTCAGATCATTGGGCTGAATATCAATGGCTTGTGAATAATGTAACTTACCCATTAACTGCAATATCAGTTCATATTTTGCATTGTTGTCATTACCTGGGGCATGAGGTCCTTCAGGCACTGCAGTGTGATGTGTGGTCTCCTGCAACTGAGTAGCATCATTTGGCTGAGATGCATGTGAACCAATAATGCTGGTGCTATTCTGCACATATTAATATTGATGTCAGATACTGTGAGTAGCAAATGAGGCTTACATCTTCTCAAGCTGCATCAGAGGGCATTGTTGTAGAACTGGTGCTCATTCTGGTTGCCTTCCTGGTTCACTTTGGAACATTAACATTGCTGTTCTATTGAGGAGAGTAAGTAGCTGCAACTTGTGTGAGGAGGAATAGAACTTACCTGCTGTCACACCTCAGCCATCTTTTTCTTGCATGGAGCTCATGCCATGAGGTCAGGAAAGTTTGAGGAGTATTTTAACAGCCACTCCAGTGTCAAACAGGTCAGTGAATCAAATCTTAGATGTGTAGCTTGACCAGTTGGAAATTCAGGGTGTCCATGGCCCTGCCTTAGACTGCACACATTTCAGTCAACAGCATTTACTTTTAAAGTAAGCCTCCCACCAGCACACCACTACACATGAAGGTTAGCACACACAACCCATTAGGGCTCCCAAAGTTCAGTTCTGAACCTGAACTGCCCAAACCAAACCTAAGGTTCAGGCTCAGTTCGGGTTCGGTTCAGGCTCATCCCCAGAACTTTGGTTTAGGTTTGGGCAGTTGCCAGAACTGCCCAAACCAAACTGAACCACCTGAACCAATGTGTGGGGAAGGGACAGCCAGTGGAGTGGTTGGTGGCAGCCAAGACAGTGTTTTTACTGTCTGCTTAACCTATTTCTTGCTTGCCTACCACCTGCTCACCTGCTTAGTGCCTGCTCACTTGTATATTCCCCTGTTCCCCCCCCCCACCTGCCTACCCACCTGCTTGTGACTTGTCCACCTGCTCCCTGCCTGTCTGCCTTCTTGGCTGTCTCCCTGTTGGCCCATTGACCAATTTGCTCACCAGTGCACTCACCAGCTTGTGGCTGCTCATGGCCAGCTGTTCACCCATTTGCTCACTCCTGTCCCCTTGTCTGCTTGCCCATGCCTACCCACCTGCTCACCTGCCTGTGACTTCTCACTCAGTCATCTCCCTGTTTGCCTGCTTGCCCCAACCACCTCCCTGTTTGCCTACCCATGCACTTGCTTGCCACTTGCCTGCTGGCACACATAAAAAATGTTGCTGCTTTCTCCCCACCACCACTGACTCAACTGCCTCCACTGCCTTGAACACCATTGGACCACCCCTTTCTGCTCACTTTACCACCTCTGCACTACCTCATCACCTCACCACCTCCCACCTCACCACCTCACCACCTCACCACCTCACCACCTCACCACCCCAACCCACCATACCTTACTGCTACACCACTGCCCACTTACTGCTGCATACACTCTCATAACAAACCATATGAACTGTGTAGGCATGTAGACAAGTTCCTGATGCTGCCAACACTCATTTTCACTGTGATGCACCACCTGACATTTGAAAACACTTGAAAACTCCTAAAAGGTAATTTTCCCACGGTTCAAGTCAGTTCAAACCATCTCATAACAAACCATATCAGGTGCAGGACCACTATGTAGGCAGATAAACATGTTCCTGATGGTGCCAGCACTTGTTTTAACCTTGGTGCACCACCTGGCACTTGAAATTTCCTAAATGGGAATTTTCCTACTGTTCTAGTCAGTTCAAACTAGAACTGCACCACCAAACCATACCTTACTGCTAAACCACTGCCCATGTACTCCTACATACACTCTCATATGAGATGCAGGACCACTGTGTAGGCATGTAGACATGTTCCTGATGGTGCAACACTAGTTTTCACCCTGGTGCACCACCTGACACTTGAAAAGACTCGAAATTTCCTAAAAGGGAATTTTCCCACGGTTCAAGTCGGTTCAAACCGGAACTGAACCGAGCTTCTAGTTGGTCCAGGTTCAAGTTTGGCCAAAAATGGCCCCAAACCAAACTGAACTGAACTTTGGGAGCCCTACTCCAGTCAAAATGCCCCCAACTCATGACAAGGGAGACAAGGTCTTGTGCTCCTGCAGTTGTCAGAGAATGCTAAGTCAGAGCCAAGCATGGAACCATATAAATGGTTGCCATTGCATCAGACTACAAGCTGCCCTTTATGACCAGAGCCCTTGGCTCAAAAGAGTAAGGAACACTATCCAGAAGGATTCAAATCGAACAAAGGTGAATGCCACTTTGTCCTGTAATGCTTTCATTGACAAGCATCATTCACATGCAGCTCAATCTGACATAGTCAGTGCACCATCCACTGGGAGCACAGCAACAGACAAAGTAGTTATTCCAGATACTGGCATTATTCCACCCTTTCCAGTAGATTTGAACACCCTGCAGAGCCTTATCCAGATGCCAAAACTTGCCAACAATACATCAGATCCACAAGGAAGTCATCACAGTGGGATGGCAATGGCCATGGATCTCCCAGCTGATGGTGCTCCTCCAGTCTCACCAGTGGAAAATTCCAATGCACTGAACCCTCACAACACATTAGATGCAGCAGAAAGTAATTACAGCATTGTGACTTCATCTATCTCACATTCCTTTATTCCTGCTGAAGAAATGGCACAATGTTGATGAGAAGGTATCAGGTGCAATCTCAAAACTGTCATGGAGGATGCTGAAGAAGATGATGGATCTTCAGTAGATGATGAGGAAGAAGGCTATAGTGCAGAGGATATCAATGAAAATGACATGTGGAATTTAAGCAGTGCTGCACCTGGTGAAGACATATCCGGAATTTTGCTTGAGGATAAGATGGGCAAGCACTTCATGAGAGATGCAGGTAATTCACTGTCATACAAGTGATTATTGTTCTTTGCTAATGCATTAATCAGGTTCATGAACTCTCTCTGAGGATGAACTGGTGCTCCTGAGGCTCTTTGCTTTCAAAGTTAAACACAATGTGACAGAGGCAGTGTTCAATGATCTGCCAATTGCTCTTCCTGGCAATGACATCAGCAGTTGGCAAGTTACATCAAGGCATATACAATGCTTGTCAGGGTTTCAGCCTGTTTGATATGACTGTTGTCCCAACTCTTGTGTGTGCTTTACTGGGCCTTATGAAAAGGACAATGCATGTCCAGTCTGTGGAAAGGTGCAGTACAAGCCTAACAGTACTCAGCCAGAAAGTTACTTTGCATACCTTCCCATCATCCCTTGACTCTGTGCAATGGTAACAAATCCACAGCTTGTGAAAGAGATGTGTTATCAATCTCAGTATGAAGATGAACATCAGGAAGGTATAATGGAAGATATATTTGATGGTGAGCTATACAAATCTCTCCTCAAAAAGTTAATAATGGTCACAGACAAAAAACTACCATTTTATCACTTTTCCAATCATTGGGACATAGCCCTGGGGTTCTCTACAGACAGCATTTCTGTTTTCAAGAAATGTTCAAAGATGTGCTGGCCACTTTTACTATTCAACTACAACCTACCCCCCAATACCCAGTTCCACAAGCATAATATCATCCCTGCTGGCATCATTCCTGGGCCTAACAAGCCTGTAGACATGGACTCATTTCTACACCTTCTTGTTCAGGAGCTTGTTCAATTGGAAATCAGTGTGATGGCTTTTGATGGACTTTCAAAAACTGTATTCCTTCTCCACACCCATCTCATAGTTGTTCTTGGTGACATACCAGTGGTCGCACTTTTGATGCACATGAAGGGACACAACAGTTTTTTGCCCTGCTGCATGTGCAAGATTGTTGGTGTCAAGGCATCTTCATCTAATACATATTATGTTCCCCTCTATTGCCAAAATGTCTCTGAATCCTTGTCAGGTCCATATGATCCCTCAAATCTCCCAATCTGCATGCACAATGGGGTTCATTGATGAAGCTAATCAAGTGCAATTTGCCAGAACATTGACCCTTGACCAAACCCTCATGATGGAATTTGGGATTAAAGGCATCCCCCTCCTCAGTAGCCTGAGTTCTTTGTCATTCCCTACATCATTCCTCTACAATTTTATGCATCTCATATGGGAAAATCTTATCCCAAATCTTGTTCTATTCTGGACAGGATGTTTCAAGGAGCTGTCACACAAAGGGATGGGTTATATATTAAGTGATTTGGTGTGGAAGGATATTTGCCACATCTCCACCAAAGCCAGAGATACAATTCCTGCAGCATTTGGATGTCATGTCAACTCAACATTGGCAATTCACAGCTGAAAGCTGGGCCATTTGGACAATACATCAGCAAAATATCAAAGTCTGCTTTGGCCACTTTGGCCACTTTTCAAAGCTCCAAAGTGGTCAAAGTGGTCAAAGTGGCCTCCACTTTGATGAGTAAGGTCATTTTCCTTTTGAAAGGAAGATGACCCACTATGGCAGCTTTGGAACAGTGTTTTCCACCTTTGATAGCTTTTCAAAGTAGTTAAAGTAATCATTTTCCAATCTAAAGTGACAAACAACAATTTTATTTTGCAACATTTATAATGATAATAATAATAACAATTGCAAAACATATTGATGAAGAGTGAGCTAAGCATGACCATGATGACAAAAATAAAAGTTTTATGACAGCACACTTCATGACAGTTGGAGAATTGGACAAGAGATGAGAGCAAGCAGTGATCACAACAAAGGTGACATGAAGATTGATGAGACTGAGTGCTGAGAATGACAACTTTGGACCAGAGTGTGAGCACTGAGTGTTATGATTTGAAGTTTGACATGTAGTGGATTGGACAAAATGAAGATATCTTGAAATGAAGATATATGCAGAGTGACCAGGCAGGGAGGAGGCAAGGGAATGGGTTAGAGACAAGGAGTAGGTGGTTGGACTCAGGTGAGAGTGGGCAATTCATCATTCAAGGCACCAAGCTTGTGCGAGGCTGTAGATCATGTTGCTAGTGCATGTATGCTTGATATATGTGCTACAAATGATGATGGGTGAGTGATGGGAGACAAGGAAGTGGGAGGGCAGACCTTGGTCGCCACTATCAGCAAGAGGCGGTGGCAAGTGGGGATGGGGTGAATGGATGGGGAGGGTGCAAGTGGAGAGGGCTGGTTTGTCAACATCAGCAAAAAGGCTGAAAAAACAATAGCCAGTTGTGGATAAAAGGGAAAAAATGTATGAGGGAGTTGGGCTTGAGTTCTATGTGCAGGTTGTTGGGCTCTAACAGGGTGAATGGGTGTGGTGGGTGTGAGCGGATGGGTGAAAATGAGGGTGTGGTGGGTGTGAGTGGATGGGTGAAAACGAGGGTGTGAATGGGTGCTAAAACAACTGAAAAAAAGGGTTAGCCTCGAATAAAAAACAAAAGAAAATGTACAAAGGGCCCAGACAACAAACAGTTGTCATCTGGGCCCCACTGGGGTGTGTTTGTCAGGGGGCTCGGACAGGGGTGCAGTGGGTGGGTGTTGGTGTGGTATGGGTGTGGTGTGGTGCTACCAGGTGGGGAGTGGTGGTGGGGAGTGACAGTGGTGACAGTGGGTAATGGCGGTGGCAGTGGTGGTGGTGGTAACAGTGGCAGTGGTGGTGGGTAATGGCAGTGGTGGTGATGGGTGACATGGCAGGTGGCAGTGGTGGTGGCACTGAGTGGCAGCTGTCGTGGTTGAGTGGTGGTGGGACATGGCAGCTGTGGCTGTGACATGTGACATGTGACGATAGGCCGGATATGTCAGGAGTCCAGAAGTTGAGTCAGTACAAAAATTTAAATTGAACAAAGCTGCCAAAGTGTCCAAAACACCAGACCTCCCAAAGCAAAGTGGCCAAAGTGGGCTAACTCAAAGCTAAAGTGCCCATAGTGGCTGAGTTCACCAGTAAAGTGTCCAAAGTGGATTTTGATATTTTGCTGATGTATACATAGCACCAATTGTGCTTCATGGACAATTTCCCAAAGAAAAATATTATAAACATTTCCTCCATTTAGTTCACCTACTCAAGCTCTGTCTCAAGTATGAATTGCCAACAGAAAAGGTGGTGGAGATTGAGAACAGTTTTATTAGATGGGTGGAAGACTATGAGATTAAAGTAATGATTTCAGATGATGCCCTAATTCATTCCAATGCCTTCAAGTTCTATTACCAACATGATATTTCACAGTTGTCAGCTTGCCTGCTAACAGTCCATGCCCTCTTGCCTGTTGGCTCAAGTATTAGAGCCAATGGCCTGGTTTGGACCAATTGGGCATTTCCAATGGAGCACTACTGTGGCAATGTAGTGCAACCTGTCAAGAACTGACATTATCTGTACATTAGTATCAACAACTACACAATAGCTTCTGCTCAGTTAGCTCAGCTCAAACTTCGCTATGATTTGGATGAATAATTGTTATTCAGTTCAAGACCAGATCAGGCTGATCATGCCAGACACATATACAATGGATGTAAGTGAACAAAATGATCATTCACCCTGTGTATTTCTAATGTAATAATGGCCAGATGCTTTTGAAGGCACTGCAAAAGCTAGCTCAACTCCCAGGACATGTTTACATGAAGGTTGTTGCAACACTTGCAACCCTTGGTGATTCCTCACTGTAGACTGTGAAGAGATGGTTTCTGAAAGACACTGAGGTTCTTCAATTCAGAAGGGTGACATCATTTGTTCAGGTATGTCCACTTTGTGTCACCTTATCATTTGCCATCTAAATCAGAATTTGAGTATTATCAATATATTGACAAGAA
This sequence comes from Amanita phalloides, assembly GCA_032173475.1. Lineage (NCBI taxonomy): Eukaryota > Fungi > Basidiomycota > Agaricomycetes > Agaricales > Amanitaceae > Amanita > Amanita phalloides. The sequence continues at coordinate 46,984 of JAENRT010000104.1, forward strand.
CAGGCACTCTAGGAAGAAGAGAGTTGAGTTGGAGAAGCACACCTTTTACAGTCAACTTCTCCATGTTCTTGTTATCAAGCAGCCTCAAGAAGCCACAGACATACTGCTAGCCATTGTTCAATTCATCAAAGTTGACAAAATGCCTGGCAGCAGCAATATAACATATTACAAAGAGATGGGACCCTCATATGTAGTAGATCTCAACACTATTGAAGGTGTTGTTGGAAGAATTCAGGATTGCAGACGTTGGGCCATAGTCAATAGAGCTCCAAAATTGCACACTTAAGCCCCATCTACATGTACTTGCGCATCAGAACAAAGTAATCATTCATTCATACATGGTGATAAAACTATGTCAATCAATTTGATGAGGGACAACAGGCATGCAGCCAAAGTGATCAAAAAACTACTGTGCATAGAAACTTGCAACAGCATGCTCCAATTCTAGTGCTTGTTGCTCTGTAATAAATTCTGGCCTGGATTTGACTATCTGAAAGATTGGAGGATGATTAGAAATGTTCCAGCTATGCATGACTCAAACAAAGGCACCAATGTAGTGAAGGTGAGTATGCCAATCATTAGCGATGGGTCTGTTCCTCTCTGCCACTTGTGGAAAAGGTTAGACCACTGCCAGACCTGAGAAAACAGGCATTTATGTTCTGTTGATCATGGTCTTGTGACAAATGCTGATCTAGCACAAGTAATTTGTAATGGAAGCTGAGCTCATAAAGCTCCCAAAACACCTCATGTAATGTCTCTCAATGGTGGCATCACATTATCAGCAAGCTGCTGTCCATGCCAGAGTGTAACTTGGTTGCTGGAACTTGAGGAATATGATAATCTAGGTTTGTCCAATGATTCCCCCATCAACTCCATGTCCATCTGGTCATTAGTTGCCTGATTAAAATTCATTCCAAGGAAGTCTCACCACATTTGGGATGAGACCACTGTGTTGTCCTGAGGCTCTAAGCACCACATCCAAGCAGTTTGGCATTTGATCCATGTCATCAAATAGCTGATCTTCTTTTGATCATTAGATGGCATCACAAAGAGCCCCAGCTGGGGCAAGGCATATAATTTCTTGGGTCCATCTTTCTTTACCCACTGCAGTGACTAATCAATAGCTTTCAGAGCATCTGCCCACACTGGCACTATGGATGGAAGGAGAGGACTCTCAGGTTCTGCAAATTTGTTGTGTTCCAGGGGTTGAGTGGCTAGCATTTGTTGAGCATGATGAATAAGCAGAAATAAAAATGTCTTACATCTCTGTGGCCACCCCAAGGTGAGGTCTTTACACTCCCCCACATTGATCCCAAGGACTCCTGGTAATTTTGAGCACCCTCAAATCATAAGATAGGGCACAGTGAAAATGCGCTAATATCACATGATGAAAAGTGACAAAGTGTGACTTTTTGGCAGGAATTCCTGCTATTTCTTTAATGGTGCTTCTTTGTGCTCAAAAATAAGAAATTGGTTCCCACAGATTGATAGATTAAGTAGTTAGGCACTGAAACAGGGTTGCCATTAACGAAATCCGAAATAGGAAGTTCAAAGCTTCCCATCACATTGGGTAGAAAATGCCTCGGTGTGCACTACACAACTTAAAAAACCTTGGTGCTTATGCATTTAATAATACAGCAAAAACTGCAAAGGCTAAAAGACAAGCCAAAAGGCTTTACAGCAATGAAGCACTGGCAGATAAAGAAAATGCTACAGTATGTACTATGTACTATACATTCTTCCTCATCCTTTGTGATTCACATCACATACCTAGAATATCCTAGAGTCATCAGATGGAGGAAATAATGGATTTATGGATATAGAATTGGAGCTGAGCATAGAAGAAACAGTGAGTCAGCCTTGAATTGCCATTGACAGTGTGATAATAAAGCATATTTGGAATTGCAGATTGAGAATAAAGGCAGCTGGGAGCATTCTGGGCAGCCAAAATAGATGTGGCCTTTGTGGCCAGAAACAGAAGAAAATGCAGATAGAGGGATACCTGCAGCATCTCTACAGAAAAGAAAACTGGCTTGGGATGACCAGAAGCCACCACACCAGTTGGAAGCACAACAAGCATTAAAACATATCTCCAACTTACTTCAGCCTCTGAAATCACACCATGGCAAACAGCATTGGAGCCTCGAAGATAAAAAAAATATGGTCCCAACTTTGCTTAGAGGGAGTTCAAACACTCCTCAATTTATTTACAGATGTGGGTTCATCTACATATGATAGATGGATGGCTTCATCCTTCCTAGCAACAACATCACTCAGGAAAAAGTGTGGCCATGCAAGGAAGCTTCACAAGTGTGCTAGGGACTTTATTAATGAGGGTAAAATACCTGAAAACTCTTATGGGAGCTGGGTCAAGGCAAAAGTTGAAGCAGATGAGGATCTGGCTCAGGAACTAAAGCTGTACCTTCAGTCTGTTGGCAAGTATGTCAAGGCCCAGGACCTTGTTCAATACATGAAGCAGCCTGATGTCCAAGCAAAGTATGGAATGGAAAAACCTATTTCCTTGTCAACTGCAAAGAAATGGATGGAAAAACTTGATTACCATTGGGTACAAAACCATAAAGGTCAATATGTTGATGGACATGAGTGAAGTGATGTCATCCATTACTGTCAGGATGTTTTCCTGCCTGCTTGGTATTCATTTGAACAGTGAATGCATTCATGGGAAGGAAAGGAACTCACTGAAGTACCAGGAAAGACAGATGATGCATCACCATGAGTTGTTGTATGGTTCCATGATGAATCAATCTTCTATGCCCATGATCAGTGACAATTGCAATGGGTGAAAAGTAAAGCCTCGCCTGAGCCTCACCCAAAGGGTGAAGGCATATCACTTATGGCTGCTGACTTCATCTTGGCTGACTATGGATGGCTACAATCAAAGGATGGGAAAGAGAGCACACAAGTTATCTTCAAGCTGGGAAAAAACTGTGATGGATACTTTGACCATCAGATGTCTTGAAGCAACTTGCCATTGTGATTGACTTTCTAGACAAAGAATACCCAGATATCAAGCATATTTTTATCTTTGACAACACATCAACTCACCTCAAACATGCTGAGGATGCAATCTCTGCATGTAAAATGCCAAAAAGAACACCTAAAGAAGGAACCAACTGGGGTGTTGAGGTTACTGCAAAGGATGCACATGGAAAGGCAATCCATGGTACAGATGGGAAACCCTTGAAAACCAAAATCAAAATGGGAAATGGATGCTTTGCAGATGGCTCACCACAAGAATTCTATTTCCCTCCAGGACAACCACAGGAAGGAATCTTCAAAGGGATGGCTGTCATACTTGAAGAGTGAGGATATAGCAATGTATCAAACCTTTGTGCAGAGTGTCCAAAATTTCAGTGTCCCCCAGATGCTACTTGTTGCTGCTGCTGCAGGCTGTTATACAACAAACCAGACTTCATAAACATACCCTCACTGGTTGAGATAAAGGCCCAGATGCATGGATACAAGCTTCATTTCCTGCTGAAATTCCACTGTGAGCTAAACTTCATTGAACAGTGCTGGGGACAAGCAAAATGAGCCTACCATCTATTGCCTGCCTCATCAAAGGATGAGGACCTGTGGAAGAACATGTTAACATCCCTAGATTCTGTGTCAATCAATGAAATGTGATGGTTGGTACAAGATCACTCACATCTCATCTTATTGTCATCTAACACAATCCATTGCCATCCAGCTATTCTAGGTGATCCAGGCAATTCATGGATGCTTACCACAAAGGGTTAGATGCTGTACAGGCTGCGTGGGCAGGGAAAAGATATTGGGGACATTGTGTGCTGCCAGACTCCATACTGAAGGAGTTGGATACAGTCAAGGATCTTCATTTGTGATGACTTCAAGTTAAACAATGCCATTTAATAGTTACCATATAACCAGAATATGGAATCTACCTTACTTCTTTCTCTTTGAAGTAATAGCATCCCAGATCACACAATTAGTCACACCACGTGATATTAGCGCATTTTTGCTGCACCCTATCTTAGTGAAATGGCTGTTGGAGTCCTCCTGGACTCCCATTGGACTCCCACTGGACTCCTGGCAAATTTCAGGAGTCCTGAGGGTGGAGCACCAGGAGTCCCTGTGGATCCTGGTGTGACAGTCTGTAACTGCCTTTCACTGGCCTGTTGTCACATCTCACATGTCACAGCCATAGCCACTGCATCTGCTGCATCCTTGCTTATGTCACATGTCATGTGACCAGCAGCAGATGGTCTGTGCACACCAGACAGGTATATAAAGACAGCCAGCAGCACCCAGTTTCTGCCATTCCCCCTCTTCAAAATTTGATTAGTAAGCTAGACAATGTAGATAAGATTGTATATAGATTAATTACATAAGTAAATTAGGTTTAGTAATGTAGATAAGATTGAAAATACATTGATTACATAAGTTAGATATGATGTGATTTTCCACTGTACTAAGAACTTACACTTGAGTGTCACATATCTGTCACAATTCCCACACTTTCAAAAGTGAGAATTATGACATGACCCATTAACAAAAAATGTAGAGGGCATGTTCATATGGCCTTTGTAAACAATGGGAAATGGCAGTGTACTTTCAGTTACAACCAGAAATTGCTCTGGCCTCCATGCCTTGACAAGCTTCAGAACATTTAGGTCAGTTTATTTTCAATCAACTTGTGTCCCTGATGAACCAAACTGGTAGACCAGCATTGTAAAATTCCTGTGCCACTTGGGCACTGCTCATAAAAACACCAATGCAAATGTCCACACTGGCAGTTGATGTTCAAGTAGCCACCCCATCCATATGTGGCTTGTACACCTCTAGGTAATCAAGAAGGCCGAGTGTTTCAAGATAGTATCATTGGAATTTGGTTACACCAAATTTCATTTCTTGGAACAAGGGTATACATCCTAAACAAATTCCAGCATGGTTCATGGCTTTGCTGATAGAGAGAAGATAATAATTTGGTGAGCATGCCTTCACTTTATATTCATTAATCCTTTGTACTAGTTCTTTCCTGTGGGTGTCAAACTTCTTGCACATATCCTGAGAGAGTTGACCAAGGCCATCAACAAGACCACTTGGACAACAAGTGAAGTCAGACTCTGTGGGATCCCACCACATGATAGAGAGTGGGTCATTGAGATCATCAGGTTTTCACAGGATGACGCCAAGATAGGGATATTCAATGACATATGCTTGAGGCCACAGCATCAGATCATCAAAGCCATACATACCTGGCATCAGCATGCAGGCAAACATTGTGTTTATCCCATGGAGGGTGCCATATGACATCTTGATTGGGTGATGTGATAAGCCAATCACCTATTACTGCAGTGACTTTGGCATTGAAGGGGCCCAAAGGATCTTTAAGATCCAGTAAGCATTAGAAAGGTCCATCTCTATGGTCAAAACTCATCATTTGGTCTGTTAAAATTCACCAAGGCTTGTGCATTGAAAAAAGAAGACATCCCTTTTGTTGATGCTGTCCAGTACCCAATCAGTCTGGATCTGGTGGTTGGAAGGGCATTACCTGTTGAGTACACATGGTAAGTCACTATCTATCTACATACAAAGGTTATCAATGCTCATCAGCCAATGCAACAGAAGCCAGGGATGANGGGGCAAGACAAATGATTAACTCACACAAATCCATCAAAGGCTGGGAGGCTCAAGTGTTAACAAGTTCAATATGTACTGTGAAGGTCTAGGGCCAGTTGTGATATCTAATGCTACTCTTACAGTAACAACCCCCTCAAACACCTTCACACATAGGTTCTATTGATGCAGGCACAGGAGGTAGACACTGTTGAAATTGAGCATGTTTATGGCAAGGTTTACATGGTAAGCATATTTTCCTGTTTGTCATCATTGTACTGACAGAGTAACAGTCAGACTTTGAAGTGAGCAACATAGACAACAGGGGCTATGACACTGATGAAGAAGACAATGCTGCAAGTGACATACACCAACAAAGAAGACAATGCTGACAAAGAAAACAACACCATGAGTGATGTAGACAACAGTGGGTATGATGCCAACAAAGAGGACAATGTTGACAAATAGGCCCTGGAAGCACAAAATATATTCTTTCTACAAGTACATATGACAATTTTACTACACTGTCAGAATATTACATTTTTTGTCAACAAATTTTACATAGTTTTTTTACTATTCCTTACTGCTGAATGTTGACATAACTAATGTTGAAAATGAATGCTGAAATTCTGCTCACTAATTCTGTCAACTTTATTTTTTGCTGTTCTTATGTAAAAACCAACAAAACAACTCTTTTTGTGTCATAAATCTGCCTAGCCATGGGTCACAGTGCCCTGTCCACATGGATTCCACATGAATGCTACATAACTAGTGTTGCCTTACAGTCTTGACACTGTCAGCCCTGGCATAGAATCAGTATCAGGACACCCCTTGTTGTGATGACTAAGGGCCCCACTAACAGTGAACTGAGATGAGAGAGTGGTGTGGAGGGCTTAAAGTAATCAAGGGGAAAACCCAAGAGAACTTGACTGAGGACTCTGGGTTCTAGATTGTCCACTATATATACTAAACTACATGGTCTGTGTGCTAACCAATACAACCCTAAAGGCTGTAGAACCCTACACTAATAATAGTACATGCTGATTCAGAGGAAAGCATAATGGACAGCCATGACTGTGCTTTGGCTGCAGATTAGTGGATGACTTTCCATAGCTGTAACTTAATTTTCTATCTCTAAACATTATTCAGCAGACTTTAAAATCAGGGAAGACAAGTTTGAAGTTTGGATTTAGAAAGCCATAAGGACAAGATGGTGTTCCAAATAAAGTTCTCAATTAGGCATCCTACATTCCACACTGATTATCCTATGCCCAGCCATGGATGCTGCTTTGTTTTTTGCAATGCAAGATGCTCAAGTGATGCTGATGAGGTAGCTGGGGAGGACATAGAGTATTTGGTAGCCACAGCTGCAGTGTTAACCACTGGAGCAGAGGTGGCTTGCCTTCTTTGAAATGAACAACAACTCCCTTCTTGAAATTATCTCACTTGGTGTGATCTACCACCCAACCCTCATCTCAGTACAGCATGGCAACACCTTTTCAAGAGCCAAAATCAGTACTTTACACTGCCCCACATGTTCTGGCGGACTCCTGGGAATTCCCGGGACTTACCAGGAGTCCTGGCTAGTCCTGGCATTCTGGGGACCAAGGACACTGGACCTTACCAGGACTCCTGGTTCAGTCCTGGTGCAGTCCTGGTCATGTCAACCAGTGAAGATATTCAGTAATTTACATCCCTACCATGTAAAATAAACAAGTAAAACAGCCATATTTACACTACCCCTCCATGCAAAATAACAGTAAACTTGCCCATTTCCTGGCCCAGTCCTGGTCAATTACATGCCCACCATTGCGTCAACTAACCTAATATATCAGTACTTTATACTACCCTACTTTAAATTACACTATATAATATTCCACAGAAGGGCCAACTTTCTGTATGAATTCCCACACTTAGACTAACTTTTCCCATGGTTCAAATTAACTTCCTACACAAAACAACTTCTCCCCATTTTCATTAACGACATGCAACTCCCCAACAGAGGAAAAACAAAAGGTCATAATAATTGCCATACCAGCCATCTGCCGTAATCACTGGTTTTGAGTTTCTGGGTCCCTGTTTTATCAGTAAATTGTTACTTATGTCCATTACTGAGGAACAACAAAGCGTCATCATTATTGCCATACCAGCATCTGCCACAACCAGACTATGGCCTATAAAACTTATTTTAGTACCAGGCCTCCTAGCGTTCAGTCCTGGTGTTTTCTGTGCAAGACCCATCCAGCACTCCTTGATTTAATCCTGATGTTTTTGCGTGCACAAGATGTAAAGACCCAACCAGGACTTCAGCGACCAGTTCTATTCATGTCATAGGCGAACAATATCAACATTATGGTGTCTCTGTTAAGCACTAACAATCTAAGCTATGCACCTTGGTCATTGTCCAATCTTCCAATCCTCTCCTTGATGTTCTTCCTGCTTCTGCATTCTCATCATGCCCCTTCCTTGTCTTCTGTTTTTGATTCCTGTCTATGAATAACATGCCTGGTGTGCGTAGAAAGCATTGCATGCAAGAAACCAGTAAAGTTCCCAGCAGTCATTCGTTTTTAGAATCTGCCCTCAAAGCCACCTAACCGATGCAATTGAGTTGCTCACAGGCCTGTGTATTGAGGCACATTTATAATACAGTTCTCCTCTCTTATCTCTATCCACAACAACTAGATTAGGCAGAAGATCCATTCAAAGAGCAGGATTTGCCACCAATTTCCACACAATTCATCATTAACATGATGGTAATATAATGATATGAGTCAACCAAAAGATCTTGTTGTTTTCTTCCACTCTTCCCAGCTGCCATGATCAAGCAACTGCGTAAGCACCATGCATGCCTTGTCAATGCAAACATATGCATGTCTTTGACTCCATTGCTGGGATAAAACCACATTCCAAAAATGATTATGTTGCTGGTGACTCAGATTTTGCAAACTTGCCCACTGCAATAACAACCCCACAAGGAAGCCCACATATGTTTCAATACAGTAGAACCTGCGGTGCTGCTGAAATGAATTTGGTCTTTCCACTCTCTGACACTCCATCATGTGGCCTGTGGTTGTGCATGTGCCTTACTTCAGCCATCCAAGGCCAGTAGTTATTCTGGCCTTCTTACTGCCCTACTTATTAACCTTTCCATTCCATAATGTCTATTAACTTGCAAGGTGCTGCCTCCAGAATGTTCTGATGCACCTTCACAAGCAAGTGTATTTACTACCTTCACATTTGAACAACCATCAACCATGGCAGAGTTCCCCCAAACATATTTCTCATGCAGAGCACAAATATACACCACCACCGTGCATTCTGGCAATTCATTCAGTACAGTTACCATAGGCACAGTGTGTGGGCCTATAACAATCCCATCCATCACAACCATTTCAGCGAGCATGATCCTCATTATCTCTGGCTGGTTGCTGCCAACACCTTGCGTTATACCTGATGTCCTCTGACCCTAGTCCGTTGCTGCAGGATTCCATTGCGCTGAAATTAACTACAGGGTAGCTTTTGTACTTCTGTTGCATTCATTACATGAGTGATGATCAGAGCCTATGATGCCATTTTTACGCAAGGATTATTGAATGCTTCAGATGCAAACCTCTTCAATATACAAGACCATCTTGCCAGTGTTGAGGCTCAATTATTGGAGTGTGAAGCAACTAGACGAATTGATCTTGTATTAAAGGCTGCCAGAATCTGACCACCTAGTCACCTGCTGCCACATTGATTTCAGAAAGAGGCAAGAGGCAAGGAAGAGGAAAGGCATCAAATTTCCCCAGAAATCTGCATAAGCAGCTGCAGATGCATGGAAGCGCATAACATTACTCAATACAACTGTGCGTCAACCCACATGTTCTGACCTTATCTTTGATATACTTTGCAGCATTAAGCATACACTCTTCATTGCCCTCTCACATATTCTTGACTGGTGCTCTTTCATGATCTACATAATATGGTTACTCCACCATGCCTTACAATGTCCTGAAAGGACAGGACATTGTTATAACTTTGAGAAATTCTTAATAAAAGTTTCCACAAGTGAAAATATCTCCTGTCTTGACCATATGATACAAAGCCTTTCTGTCACAAGCATTATGTCTGGCAATACAGCATTTCCTGGCATATAGTGCTAGACTGGTTGTAGCTTTTTGTGTGAAATTGGCTTCAAGTTCCTTCTGAATTTATCTGAGTTAAGGTATGGATATATACAACCAAGAAGGTTTGCCCAGTGCTTCAATTTAAATCCCAATGCAATACTGAGTTTCTCATTCAGTCATTCCTTGCGTGAATCTGACCTCTTCAAATAGTGACTTTGCTTTCCTTCAGCCTGTGATTTAAAATGCATGGACAGAGACCTATTCTCTATATCTCTCTATCTGCTACTCTTTCAACCTGCCCCTTCTCCCTTCTGTTGCCTGAAATGCAAACTCAGGAGATCTGTATTTTCTGTGACAGTAAAATAGGTGTCATTAGAACTGTGACAACACAGTTGAGCTGAAATGGTCTCCACAAATTGCCTCGCACATCTTGACAATTTGCTGCCGGAAATGGCCTTTTCATCTTGTGCAGCCACAACAGGAAATTGATAAAATACAGATCCATAAGACAGCCAACTAATCTGATAACGAAAAATTGCCAACAAATCAAGCAACAACTACATTCAGCCTATTAAACATACTGCCATATTCATATAAGTACATGACTGTGCCTCACTGTTCCCTCCTCTTGTGCTCCCCTCTAGCTGCTGCCTCTGGACCTAGAGCCTCTCACTTTGTCTACCTTTTCTTCTTCCCCTTTTCTGCTGCCTTGCTCCTCCTCTCCACTTTTCCTCCTTCAACTCTGCAAAAGTGTATTGTGTTCTTTCCTTTCCCCAAATATCTATATCTGTAGGGCAACCATCTTCTCCTTTCTATGCCACTGTTTAAGCCACAGGAAAATTGTTGGATATCTGAGAAGGCAGGGACTATACAGTGTGCCATGTTGTCTTGCATAGTAAGAGTTGAAAGTAGGCTGGCATGGTATGGCCAACTTGCCTACACACAATGCCACCATCATTCAACTCTTTACTAGCAAGACAACATGGCACACTTACATAGTCCCTGCCTTCTCAGATATCAACAATTTTCCTGTGCTTAAACAGTGGCTAGAAGGAGAAGATGGTTGCCCTACAGATATAGATATTTGGGGAAAGGAAAAGAACACATACACTTTTGCAGAGTTGAAGGAGGAAAAGGAGAGGAGGAGCAAGAAGCCAGAAAAGGGGGAAGAAGAAAAAGGTAGACAAAGGTGAAGGCTCTAGCTCCAGAGGCACAGCTGAGAGGAAGCACAAGAGGAGGAACAAGTGAGCCACATCATGTACTTATATGATATGCAGTATGTTTTATAGCTGAATGTAGTTGTTGCCTTGATTTGTTGCAATTTTTCTATCAGATTAGTTGGCTGATCTTATGGATCTGTATCTTTTATCAATTTCCTGTTGTGGCTGCACAAGATGAAAAGCCATTTCCCAGCATTACATTCAAGATGTTCAGCAAATTTGTGGAGGACCATTTCAGCTCAACTGTGGAGTTGTCAACAGTTCTAATGACCCTATTTACTGTCACAGAAAATACAGATCTCCTGAGTTTGCATTTCAGGCAACAGAAGGGAGAAGGGGCAGGTGAAAGAAGTACAGTGGCTACTGGTTGGATTAGGTCTCTGTCCCATGCATTAAATCACAGGCTGAAGGAAACAAAAAGTCACCTATTGAAGAGGTCAGATTCACAGCAAGGAATGACTGATGAGAAACTCAGTATTGCATTGGGGATTAAAATTGAAGCACTGGCAAACCTTCTTGGTTTGAATCCATACCTTAACTCAGATAAATTCAGAAGGAACTTGAAGCCAATTTCACACAAAAAGCTACAACCAGTCTACACTATATGCCCAGGAAATGCTGTATGCCAGACATCTGCTTGTGACAGAAAGGCTTTGTATCAATGGTCAAGACAGAGAGATATTCCACTTGTGAAACTTATTAAGAATTTCTCAAGTTATGACAATGTCCCTGTCCTTTCAGGACATTGTAAGGCATGTGGAGTAACATATTATGTAGATCATGAAAGAGCACCAGTCAAGAATAGTGAGAGGCATGAAAGAGTGTATCTTAATGCTGCAAAGTATATCAAGATAGGTCAGAACATGTGGGTTGACCACAGTTGTATTGAGTAGCATGTATGCCTTCCATGCATCTGCAGCTGCTTATGCAGATTTCTGGAATGATGCTCTGATCAATGTGGCACAGGTGACTAGGTGTCAGATTTGGCAAGCCTTTATACAAGAATCAATTCGTCTAGTTGCTTCACACTCAAATATTGACCTCACACTGCAAGATGGTCTTGATATTGAAGAGGTTGCATCTGAAGCATTCAATATCCTTGGTGAAAATGGCATCATCAGAGCTTCTGATCAACACTCATGTAATGAATGCACACAGAAGTACAAAAGCTACCCTGATGTAATTTCAGCCAATGATCCCTCAGCAACACTAGGGGCAGAGGACATCAGGTATAACCAAGGTGTTGCAGGCAACCAGCCAGAAGATAATGAGGATCATGCTCCAGTGAGAATGGTTGTGATGGATGGGATTGTTATAGGCCACACACACTGTGCCTATGGTAACTGTACTGATGAATTGCAGAATGCACGTGGTGGTGTATATTGTGCTCTGCATGAGAATATGTTTGGGGGACTCTGCCATGTTGATGGTTGTTCAAATGTGAAGGTAGTAAATACACTTGCTTGTGAAGTGCATCAGAACATCTGGAGGCAGCACCTTGCAAGTAATAGACATTATGGAATGGAAGGTTATAAGAGGGCAGTAAGAAGGCCAGATAACTACTGGCCTTGGATGGCTGAAGTAAGGCACAATGCACAACCACAGCCACATGATGGAGTGCAGAGAGTGGAAAGACCAAAATATCATTTCACAGCACCCAGGTTCTACTGTATTGAAACCATATGTGCTCCTTGTGGGGTTGTTATTGCATGGGCAAGTTTGCAAAATCTGAGTCACCAGCAAACATAATGCATTTTTTGGGGAGTGTTTATCCCACAATGGAGTCAAGACCTGCATATGTTTGCATTGACAAGGCATGCATGGTGCTACGCAGTTGCTTGATCAATGGCAGCTGGGAAGAGTGGAAGCAAACAACAAGATTTATTGTTGACTCATATCATTATATTAACCATCATGTTAATGATGAATTGTGTAGGAATTGGTGCAATCCTGCTCCTTTGAATGGATCTTCTCCTAATCTAGTTGTTGTGGATAGAGATAAGAGAGGAGAACTGTATTATAAATGTGCCTTCAATACACAGGCCTGTGAGCAACTCAATGCATGGTTAGGTGGCTTTGAGCAGATTCTAAAAAGAATGACTGCTGGGAACTTTAACTGGTTCTTGCATGCAATGCTTTTCTACCACACCAGGCATGTTATTCATAGACAGGAATCAAAAACAGAAGACAAGGAAGGGGATGATGAGAATGCAGGAAGGCAGGAAGAACATCAAGGAGAGGATGGAAGATTGGACAATGACCAAGGTGCATAGCTTAATTGTAGTGCTAACAGAGACACCATATGTTGATATTGTTCCCTGATGACATGAATAGAACTGGTCCTGGAGTCCTGGTTGGGTCTTACATCTTGTGCACCAAAAACATCAGGATTAAATCAGGAGTGCTGGATGGGTCTTGCACAGAAAACACCAGGACTGAACCAGGAGCCTGGTACTAAAATAAGTTATAGGGCACATAGTCTGGTTGTGCAGATGGCTGGTATGGCAATAATGATGACCTTTTGTTGTTCCTCAGTAATGGACATAAGTAACAATTTACTGATAAAACAGGGACCCAGAACTCAAACAGTGATTACCAGATGGCTGGTATGGCAATTATTATGACCTTTTGTTTTTCCTCTGTTGGGAGTTGCATGTCTGTTAATGAAAAATGGGGAGAAGTTGGTTTTGTGTAGGAAGTTAATTTGACCATGGGAAAAGTTAGTCTAGTGTGGGAATTCATACAGAAAGTTGGCCCTTCTGTGGGAATATTATATAGTGTATTTAAAGTAGGGTAGTATAAAGTACTGATATATAGGTTAGTTGACCATGGTGGGCAGTGTAATTGACCAGGACTGGGCCAGGACAATGGCAAGTTTTACTGTTATTTGCATGGTGGGGTAGTGTAATATGGCTGTTTACTGTTATTTACATGGTAGGGATGTAAATTACTGAATATCTTCACTGGTTGACATGACCAGGACTGCACCAGGACTGAACCAGGAGTCCTGGTAAGTCCAGTGTCCTTGGTCCCAGGAATGCCAGACTAGCCAGGACTCCTGGTAAGTCCCGGGAATTCCCAGGAGTCGCCAGAACATGTGGGGCAGTGTAAAGTACTGATTTGGCTCTTTGAAAGGTGTTGCCATGCTGTACTGAGATGAGGGTTGGGTGGTAGATCACACCAAGTGAGATAATTTCAAGAAGGAGTTGTTGTTCATTTCAAAGAAGGCAAGCCACCTCTGCTCCAGTGGTTAACACTGCAGCTGTGGCTACCAAATACTCTATGTCCTCCCCAGCTACCTCATCAGCATCACTTGAGCATCTTGCATTGCAAAAAACAAAGCAGCATCCATGGCTGGGCATAGATAATCAGTGTGGAATGTAGGATGCCTAATTGAGAACTTTATTGGAACACCATCTTGTCCTTATGGCTTTCTAAATCCAAACTTCAAACTTGTCTTCCCTGATTTTAAAGTCTGCTGAATAATGTTAGAGATAGAAAATTAAGTTACAAGCTATGGAAAGTCATCCACTAATCTGCAGCCAAAGCACAGTCATGGCTATCCATTATGCTTTCCTCTGAATCACCATGTACTATTATTAGTGTAGGGTTCTACAGCCTTAGGTTGTATTGGTTAGCACACAGACCATGTAGTTTAGTATATATAGTGGACAATCTAGAACCAGAGTCCTCAGTCAAGTTCTCTGGGTTTTCCCCTTGATTACTTTTAAGCCTCCACACCACTCTCTCATCTCAGTTCACTGTTAGTGGGGCCCTTAGTCATCACAACAAGGGGTGTTCCTGATACTGATTCTATGCCAGGCTGACAGTGTCAAGACTGTAAGGCAACACTAGTTATGTAGCATTCATGTGAATCATGTGGACAGGGCACTGTGACCATGGCTAGGCAGATTTATGACACAAAAAGAGTGTTTTGTTGGTTTTTACATAAGAACAGGCAAAAAATAAAGTTGACAGAATTAGTGAGCAGAATTCAGCATTCATTTTCAACATTAGTTATGTCAACATTCAGCAGTAAGGAATAAGTAAAAACTATGTAAATTTGTTGACAAAAATGTAATATTCTGACAGTGTTAGTAAAATTGTCATATTGTACTTGTAGAAAGAATATATTTTTGTGCTTCCAAGGGCCTATTTTGTCAAACATTGTCCTCTTTGTTGGCATCATACCCACTGTTGTTCTACATCACTCATGGTGTTGTTTTTCTTTGTCAGCATTGTCTTCTTTGTTGGTGTATGTCACTTGCAGCATTGTTTCTTTCATCAGTGTCATAGCCCCTGTTGTCTATGTTGCTCACTTCAAAGTCTGACTGTTTACTCTGTCAGTACAATGATGACAAACAGGAAAATATGCTTCCATGTAAAACCTTGCCATAAACATGCTCAATTTCAAACAGTGTCTAACCTCCTGTGCCTGCATCAATAGAACCTATGTGTGAAGGTGTTTGAGGGGTTGTTACTGTAAGAGTAGCATTAGATATCACAAACTGGCCCTAGACCTTCACAGTTACATATTGAACTTTTTAACACTTGAGCCTCCCAGCCTTTGATGGATTGTGTGAGTAATCATTTGTCTTGCCCCCTCATCCCTGGCTTCTGTTGCATTGGCTGATGAGCATTCGTATGCGAGTCTTCATCCTAGCTGCCTCTACAACTTAAGAGATCCAACAGTGTTGTCATAACACCCTTCATGCTAAGTGACTGCTATCACTATTGCCTTGACTATTCCCCTTCTTGATAGATCTGCTAAGCCTATGTGTTGGCTCTTTCTCCAGCTACTATCCTTGGGTTGTGACTGTCTTCCCACTCTGGCCTATATGTTGGCTCAACTGTGGTGGCTTTGCCAATGCTCTGTCCCTCCTCTGTACAACTTGATAAGGCAGCTGTACTCCTGCCATGGTTGGTGAGTATACACCCTACACCTTGCATAATAGATAATAAGTGAGACATGCCAGATAAGGTGTTGGAAGCATTGAACTCAGGGGTTGGTTCATAACAACACCTCAAAAACCACAGCCTCTGATGGAGTCTGTATGTCTGCCCCAGTCTGAGTGTTCCAGCTGAGCCCTGAGCTGCTATGATAACTTGAAATGGCAGTGAAAGAGGATTTCAACTACAGGATATAATCAGTAGCCAGTTGCAACAAGAGAATAATGACAGACCACCTTCCACTTCATTGACACCATTTTTGCTGTTTTAATTGGCCCTTTTTCAAGCAGAGGGGTAATATGTTGAGCAGCTGATGTGAATCTGGTGTCTTTGAAGCCTGGCCCTTCACTGTGATGCTCATGAAGGTAACAAACAAGGGTGAGAGTCTCTTGATCAGTCCAATGAGCATGACTGGTGGTGTGAGAGTTCTGGGTTTCAGGCATGATAAAATGAGTGATGATAAGCTGCTGCAGGAAGGCAGCAGTGTATATGAGAGTGAACACAGAAAGACAGTGAACAGTTCTGCAGTTATTGATCTCACCCAGGTCAAGTTGATTCATGTGGTAACTTAGGTTCAAACTCCATCATGTTCCAGGGCAGCAGAATGCACACTGATGCATGGGAGAACCCTGCACAGCACCTGTGCAATGGTAGCTGAACAGGCTCTAAGTTACTTAGCTAAGTGCTGCACTGCTGTTCTACATTTCAACAAAATGATTGCAGCCACTTTGTCTGCATCAGATGCTTCATGTGCTGCTATATTGCCTAGATGTCAGATGCCATGTTTGGTGTCCAACATTATCTGAAGTGATCTGACTGTCAAATAGTTAAGGTTCCCATCATGCCAAGCCTGTTTAAGAATATCCTGAAAAAGTGTTACAATGTCACCCTTGTAACCCTGGGTGAAATTGGGTTTCTGATACCACCACTCATGTCATTCAAAATCATTTGTTGATAAATGTGGACAACAATTGGTTTCAGCTAACAGGATGTTACATGAGTTGGGAAGGGACTCCAGTTATAAAATGTGACTTATGTACATCTGCAACCTGAATTTGAAGTTGTCTGACAAGCATCTGTAAAGCATTGTGTTCCTCATGCAAGACATTGTGTTCCTTGCACAAGGCATTATATTCAGTGATTTTCTTGATTCAAGTTGTGAAACAACTTACTTTCATGTTTGCAAGCCCACTTTTCAGCTCTTTGACATCACTCAGTAAGGTTGCTAGCATTTTATTGGATTTCCATGCCATTATGATGTAAGGGTGGTGATTTGTGTTGGGATCTGAGTCACATGTCACACCTACATAGGTTGTTGTAAGCATCTTACTCCTTCTTTTTTCCTCCTTTTCTGTCTCTTTCCAGAGATGGCTCACAAAATGATTGGGCTCTTTTCAGTACTTTCCATACAGCCCCCATTCTGAGTGGAATCCAAGCAGTCTGAGTGGATTCTGAGGATTCCAAGTGGGTTTTAAGTGGGTTCCAAGTGAATGTTATGTCAACTAATGCCCATTGACTACAATGAGTATTTGTGCTTGTATTCTCACTTCCCACACTGTACATCATCTTCCCACAGTCAAAATGACTTCCTCTACACATTCCCACATTACACTTATTATTCCCACACTCACATTTGGCCATTGATATACACCCCCAGTTGCCCACAATCAATATTACTTCTTGTGCACTTTCCCACATGACAATTAATCTTCCCACACTCAAACCAACTTCCTCTCTGCATTCCCACATTACAGTGATTATTCCCACACTCACATCTGGACATTTGTATATGTATATCCCTACAGCTACATTTGCCCATATTCAGAATAACATCCTGTATATATTCTCACACTACATTAATTTTTCCCACAATAAAATAAGCTTCCTGTATGCATTTCCAAACTATACTGATTTTTTCAGTCACTTCCCACATGCTCTATTCAATCACAGACTACATTTGTCATATGTCACCAACATGTTATATTTTCCCACAATCCAAAAAGTAATAATCATTGCCACATACTACTTTTCTTACATGACAACATGTCATGTTTCACCAGTCCACATAATCATTGCCTCAGACTACCTTCATATGGTCCAAGAAGCAACAGGCACTAGAAATACAGCAGACTGCCTGCTCTTTGCTGTGACTATCATATTGTTTACATGTACATGCTTATTTTGATCAGGGTTAGATTCACTCCATCCACACTTGATGCTAATACTACACACCATGATTTTGACTTTCATGTTTCCATCACTGGTTCTCTGGGAGAAAATCACAAATATCTCATGATGTACTATGTTTATAGTTATTTGGTTTATGTATTTGAGGTCAGGTTTGGTCCCTGTACATTTTTTGTTAATAGGTCATGTCAAAATTCTCACATTTTGATACTGTGGGAAAATCCATATTATTGAGCCAAACAAATTATGTACAGGATTTGCTATAAAAAGCTTATATTAGGGGGGGTGAAGCAGCTATGCTCAAACACAACACAATACTCAAGCTCACTGCAAGTGAGTGAAGAGAACAAGAATGAAAAAGAGCATGGATTGAAGTCAACAGTAGTTTTCTGAGCAAGACAAACTATCTCAAGTCTTAGAGTAGCTACTAACTACTTGACCTCCTTTAATCCTAACCCAACTACCACCTGCCATCTCCCTCATTCCCTACTGTGCACTGCTGTGCCTCTGCCTCTCTGCCTCCTCACACTCATCCTCATGTCCAACTCATGGTCTACTTACATAATCTCCAAGATAAGATCTTGATAAGATATTTGATAACCCAATAAGGGTTTCCATCCTGATGTGATAACAATAAGATGAGATAAGATCAAATCTGTATTGAGCCTTGATCTTGTCATCCAAGTCCATGAACCAACTCTGATTGAGTCTTACTGTCTGCCTTCATGTGCAAGTCTTCTGTTATGATGACAAGTTGTTGTCCAATCTAATCGATGATGTTATGCCATGAGGATTGTCCAAGACAATAACAAAGTGAAGTCTGGTGAAATGCAATTGAGTGGATAGTGCTAAGTCTGATGAAGGAGACTCAGGCTTGAGACGAGTGAGGCAGATGAGAGTGCTTGAACAATGACTTTGACAATCTCACCAGAACTAGGAGTTCCCAGAGATGTAACTTGTGTATTACAAGCTAAGTTGAACTTAAGGTTTGACCTAAGACAAACTCTAGTATTTATACATGAACCTACTGTCTGTAAAAGGTAACAAATGTGCTAGAGAATGATATCATAGCTATGAGATCATAATGCATCATTAGTGATATCATAGCAACATCATAGAAACGAAATGATGGTAGGCATACATCATAAGTGAAAAGGGTCACACTTATGTGAGTGGTGACATTGCATAATCATAGAAAGGAGGTGGTGATGCATAGGTGGTCAGGAGAGGAAGGTGCTGACATAAGAAAATGAAAATGTTCGCATGGGTTGTAACACTAGCTCTCCTTTAGAGAACTTGTTGGCAATGCATAGGTAGTCAGGAAAGGAAGGTGCTGACATAAGAAAATGAAAATGTTCACATGGGTTGTAACAGAAGGATGGTTGGTCATCTACATGGATGATATCCTGATTTGTGCAAGCACAAAAGAAGAACTCAAGTCACGAACTAAACACATTCTGGAACACCTACAACATCACAATCTTTTTCTAAAATTGGAAAAATGTAAATTCACCCAGGAAGAAGTGGAATTCCTTGGCATGATTGTATCCCACAATACAGTCAAAATGGACCCAATCAAATTAGCCGGAATTAGGGATTGGCCCATTCCTACTATGGTTAAACAAGTATGCTCATTTTTAGGTTTTGGCAACTATTATCATTGCTTTATCACTCATTTCACACACCTCACAAAACCTTTGCACAATTTAACGAAAAAGAACAAAATTTGGGACTGGTCAGCAGAATGCCAAGTGTCATTTGACCCCCTAAAAGAACAATTTATGACTGCCCCTGTCCTAGCTATGCCAGAGCAACTAAACTGTTTATTTTGGAAACTGATGCTTCCAAATGGGCTATAGGTGCTACCCTACTCCAAGCAGATAGCAACAGACAATTCCACCCATGTGGATACCTCTCTCATGTGTTAACTCCAACAGAACACAATTGGCAAATCTATGACAGAGAACTCTATGCTATTATTCATCACTCAAAGAATGGAGATACCTCCTCCTTGGAGCACCCCATACCATTATTGTTTGATGTGATCATAAAAACTTAACCTATTATCATGCTCCCCAATGCTTGACAGCAAGACAAGCCTGTTGGTGGAATAATCTATCAAGATATAATCTCAAACTATGCTTGCAGAAGCTATGTTCATCCGATCACTCTCACTAGACCTTTGCGAAAGGATTATTAATAGCAACACACTGACATGTTTGTTAACAACATCAAACAGTGCCTTGCCAAAAATACCCTGCCTCCATTTAGAAGTAACATCTCTGACTGGAAATTTGAAGGAGATCTATTATTATACAAAGGCATCACCTATGTGCCTGATGATCTCGATCTTCGACATGACATCATCAAAGAATACCATGAATTGCTAAGCACAGGACACCCTGGCTTCTTTAAGACACTTGCTCTATTAAAAGTATGGTATTGGTGGCCTGGAATGACAGTGTTATTGAAGAAATATACAGATGGCTGTGGCACATGCCAACAGATGAAACCAAACACTCATCCCTATCATTTCCCATGCCCAATGGCCTTTTCAATAGATAACTATGGATTTCATCACCAACTTGCCCCTTTCGGATGGTTATGATTCTATTCTTGTCATGGTTGATCAAGGCCTTACAAAGGGGGTAGTTCTATCACCTTGCCATAAAACGATTACCACTGAACAAACAGTGACACTATACATCAAAGAAGTATTCAAACACTTTGGCCTCCCTGACATCATAATCTCAGATCATGGACTGCAATTTGCTGCAAAAGTCTTTAAGGAGATAACAAGTGTGCTCAAGATCAAGCATTGCATGAGCACAGCATTTCATCTGCAGACTGATGGACAGTCTGAATGCCTAAATCAGGAACTCGAAATCTATCTCCACATATTCTGCACCTATGATGTAGCCAACTGGAGCAGAATTCTACCCATCACCAAATTTGCACATAATCAATGCACCCATCAAGAGCTGAAACAAACACTGTTTCACCTTATGTATGGAACAGACCCTGTAGTGCTACCAGAAGTAGTAAAATGCACTGATGCGCCCGCTGCAGATGCACATCTAAAACAGCTACACAAAGCAAGAGAAGAAGTGCTAGCTGCACATGAACTAGCATGTCTAAAAATGATGCAATGCACCATGCACCACTCTAAACCCTTCAAAGAAGGTGACAAAGTATGGTTAGATTCCAGAAATCTTCAGATACCATATGAAACACAAAAACTCGCCCCTAAACAGGAAGGACCATTCTCTATAGAAAAAGTTCTAGGACCAGTGACATACAGACTAAAATTACCAAGCCAATGGCAAATTCATCCAGTGTTTCATGCAGCACTCCTTATGCCCTACAAGGAAACCGATGCACATGGACCAAATGAAATGAGACCACCTCCTGACCTCATCAATGGACAAGAAGAGTATGAAGTTGAAGCAATCATCATGCATTGCAAGAAAGGAAACTCATATCAATATCTCATCAAATGGAAAGGTTATGACATGTCACATAACACTTGGGAACCTGAATGCAACTTGACAAATGTGGAAGAACTTCTAGAGACATATAAAAGCAGAAGATGACTCCACTAGCCCCAGCAATCTTTGCATCACTATACCAGCCAAAACTATATGTCTTCTTGCTCCTCCTTGCCCATTGCACATATCTACTCTACCTACCATGCAGTTGATGAGCAAGGACGATCCCTTAACCCTTTCATCACTAGGCTCAACACTACACCCCCCAGGCTTATTGACCCATGCAATGATACCCCTTCTGACTTTGACCCTAACAACATCATGCCAGAGTCACATATCCCACAGACCAATGACCCTTGTAGTCCCACTACACTGATGCCCACCTAACCACCACCACCCAAGTCTCCTCCTTGCCCATGTGAGAAGATATACCAGCAGGAGCTACACAATCAGATCTTAGTAATGTGGTACCTGAGAGTCATCAGGGACACGTTCCATTGGACACTCCAATGGATACTGAAGATGGCACCCAAGACAGTCCAGTAGATGGCAGCAAAACTACCAGCAGTAGCCAAATGGATATTCTATATCAGATGGAAGCTAGAGGTCCACAAACTGTTCCAACTCAAGGAACTCATGGATTTTCAGGAGTGTTTATCTCTTGTTCTACCTATCCACAAATACTTGGTCAAATTAGGAGAACCTGCACTTTTGCCAGGATCAAACTGGATCAAGCAATCATTGTTCATCTTGCACAAGTCTGGAGAATACTTTCCAGCGAACCACACACTGTTGCCATCAGACAGATCACCATCGAGCATACAAACTTTGACTGTACTCACCTCATCAAAACCTTCATCAACATCAACCACCTAGTGTGGGAACTCACCAAGTCTATCCAGATCAACCTTGATCAGCTTGCCCTGGATCTCCTCCACTGCCTATTAATAACCAACATTGAACAATACATCATTAGTGCCATCAAGCTTGTTCGAGCTAACCACATACATATCCTCCCTCAAACTAATGATGTCAGGAACTTGATCAAGATCAACTCCTGGTTCAATCCCATTTACTGTGTCCCTAATCGACATGAGATCATCAATATCTCTGACGAGATTCAAGACCAGATTGGCAACATCCTTGGACAGATTGAAGAAGTGAAGAACAAGACCCTGGCCACTGTTGAACATCCTCCAGATGCGGCAGGAATACCAGTCTGAGACAAGGATGAGGGTTGGGGCGAGTTTGAAGGTTCCCAACACTTCTCGTGGGCACAGGAATCCATTTGACAGGCGCTGTGTGATGTGGTGACGGAGTGACAGCTGGGGAGGGTGTACAATGCAATTCAAGAGGACAACAAAGCAAAATGAGGTTGGGGAGACTTCGAGGAGATAATTAAAATGGTGGGGGGAGCATAGTATATTATTGTGACTACTGTGACATGTAGCTAAAATCAACCAACTTACAAATCCATTACTAAGCCTGCTCCAGTCAGAACTGAGCAAGGCTCATCACTGCTTCCAGCTTAGTCAATGACAAATTCCCACCAAGGCCAACCACCATGCCATGCACTATCCTTAATGGAGATGAAACACAAGTAGTAGTTCAGACACTCACTGAACTAGACTCTACTGTGCCACTCATGACAAGGACCCCTCTCACAATGAGGCAACCTGAAGGATCCACATCCTCCACTATACCCATCAATCCTCCAATCATCTTCACATCAGTCAACCCTACTACTCTGCCAAGACAGAGAGGAAACGTGCCCACTATGCCACAGGCACCACAAAAACAGCCACACCACCCTCAGTGCCTGATCTGTAACTCTTGAGGACACTTGATGTCACAGCATGTCCCTAACCAAGTCATCCTCCCTAGACCCATCAGCAATCAAACCACTGATGCTGGATCAACCCCTGGACCATCAGCACACCTCAAACATCAGCAACCACCTCACCCTTCACACCCACCTCCTACTCACCCACGCACTACCCGCTGAATGTGCCAAGGCTACCAACAGGGAACCTGCCCTGGTACAGTTACCTTTGATAATGATGACGAATGCTGTGCCTGGTTTAACAACTGAAATCACCCAGACAGTGATGATGAAGAATTCCGCCTCAGAAAGCCAGCCTGGTGGACCAAAACCGAATTTAATAATGTCAAGTAAGCCCTTGACTTTGTTTTCATTTTGTATTATATCAAATTAGTACTTGTGGACAAGTTCTCT